>JALBCY010000074.1:999531-1044531 GCA_023079485.1 Archilochus colubris
TCCTTCCCCCCCCCTCCCCCTCAGGGTGGTCTCACAGGGGACACCCCAAAACCCCCCTTTTCTCCTCAGAAATGGTCTCACCCAGGACACCCCAAACCCCCCTTTTTCTCCTCAGAAATCCTTCCCCCCCCCCCTCAGGGTGGTCTCTCCCGGGACCCCCAAACCCCCCCTTTTTCTCCTCAGAAATGGTCTCACCCGGGACACCCCCCTCTCCTCCCCTCAGGGTGGTCTCTCCGGGATACCCCAAACCCCCCTTTTTCTCCTCAGAAATCCTTCCCCCCCCCCTCCTTCCCTCAGGGGGGTCTCACAGGGGACACCCCCCCTGCCCCCCCTCAGGGTGGTCTCACCCGGGACACCCCAAACCCCCCCCTTTTCTCCTCAGAAATGGTCTCACCCAGGACACCTCAGCCCCCCCTCCCGTCCCCCCTCAGGGTGGTCTCTCCGGGACCCCCAAACCCCCCGTTTCTCCTCACCAATCCCTCCCCCTGTGACACCCCCCCCCCCCGCCGTTCCCCTCTCCCCTGCCCGCTCCTTCCCCTCCTCTCCTCCCCAGTTGGGGTCTCTGCGGGACGCCCTCCCTTGGCCTCTTCCTGCCGGAGCCCCTCTGCCCTCTCCCGCTGCTCTCCCGCTGCTCTCGGGGGGTCCTTCCCGTGCCCCCCCCCCCCCCTTTCCCCGCTCCCCGTTGCGCACCGGGCCCTGGCGCCGCCGCACGCTCGCTGACAGGGGGCGGGGCCAACCCTCGGCCACGCCCACCGACGAGGCGGAGGAGGCGGGGCGGGAGGGGAGGCGGATCAACCAATCGAAAAGCTCCGGAGGCGGTGCCGGAGGCGCCTCCTAACCAATCGGAAAGCGAAGAGGTAGCCACGCCCCCCTCCTCCCTCCCTCCGCCTCCGCTTTCCTCCCGCCCCGCCGCTTGGAGCCGCAGCGCCCCCTGGCGGCTGGGCGGGCTCGGGGGCTGAGGCGGCTCCGTCCCCGGGGGGGCCGCTCCGGGACCCCCCCCCCAAAACCCGGGGTCACCCCAAGGCTTTACAGCCCCCCCCGGCTTGGGAGAGAACCCCCAGCACCGCATCCCCCTCCGCACCACACCCCGAGACCCTCCGTGGGGCTGCGGGTGCTGGGGGGAGGGGGCGCCCACCTCGTTTTGGGGCACATGGAGCTTCAGGGGACCCCCAGACTGGGGGGACTGGGAACCCCCGGCCTGGGGACATGGCCCGTACTGGGACTCCCAGTTTGGGGTGGCTGTCCCCTTGTAGGGATCCCCAGTTTGGGGATTTGCCCCTTATGGGGACTCCCAGTTCGGGGATGTGGCCCCTACTGGGACCCCCAGTTTGAGAGACCAGGTCATTGTGGGGACCCCCAGTTTGGGGATGTGGCCCTTACTGGGACCCCCAGTTTGAGATACCAGGTCCTTCTGGGGACCCCCAGTTTGGGCATGTGGCCCTTACTGGGACCCCCAGTTTGAGATACCAGGTCCTTCTGGGGACCCCCAGTTTGGGGATGTGGCCCTTACTGGGACCCCCAGTTTGAGAGACCAGGTCATTGTGGGGACCCCCAGTTCGGGGATGTGGCCCTTACTGGGACCCCCAGTTTGACAGACCAGGTCCTTCTGGGGACCCCCAGTTTGGGGATGTGGCCCTTACTGGGACCCCCAGTTTGGGGATGTGGCCCCTACTGGGACCCAGTTTGAGACCAGGTCATTGTGGGGACCCCCAGTTGGGGATGTGGCCCTACTGGGACCCCCAGTTTGAGAGACCAGGTCCTTCTGGGGACCCCCAGTTTGGGGATGTGGCCCTACTGGACCCCCAGTGGGATGTGGCCCTTACTGGGACCCCCAGTTTGAGAGACCAGGTCCTTCTGGGGACCCCCAGTTCGGGGATGTGGCCCCTACTGGGACTCCCAGTTTGGGGATGTGGCCCTTACTGGGACCCCCAGTTTGAGAGACCAGGTCCTTCTGGGGACCCCCAGTTTGGGGATGTGGCCCTCTACTGGGACCCCAGTTTGAGAGACCAGGTCATTGTGGGGACCCCCAGTTTGGGGATGTGGCCTTACTGGGACTCCCAGTTTGGGGATGTGGCCCTTACTGGGACCCCCAGTTTGAGAGACCAGGTCCTTCTCGGGGACCCCCAGTTTGGGGATGTGGCCCCTACTGGGACCCCCAGTTTGGGGATGTGGCCCTTACTGGGACCCCCAGTTTGAGAGACCAGGTCATTCTGGGGACCCCCAGTTTGGGGATGTGGCCCGGGACCCCCAGTTTGGGGATGTGGCCCTTACTGGGACCCCCAGTTTGAGAGACCAGGTCCTTCTGGGGACCCCCAGTTCGGGGATGTGGCCCTTACTGGGACTCCCAGTTTGGGGATCTGGCCCTTACTGGGACCCCCAGTCTGAGATACCAGCTCCTTTTGGGGACCCCCAGTTTGGGGTCTTGAGGGGCCCCTTGGTTTGGGGGCTCTGCCCCCACTTTGGGGACCCCACCTCTGGCCCTTGGGGTGACCCCCAGTTTGGAGGGTCCCTCACACCCCCTGACATCCCCCCCCCAAAATGCCTCACCCCCCCCCAAGAGCCCCCTCCCCAAAATATCCCGCACCCCCCCCAATGTCCCGCACCCCCCCCCTAACTTCCCCCCCTCACCCCAAAACCTCCCGCACCTTCCCCTTGGGCTCCCTCAGCCCCAGCCGGACCCCCCCCAGCCTGGGGTCCCCCCCCCTCCCCAAAGTCCCCCCCCAACCGGGGGTCCCTCACCCCCACCCTAACTCCCCCCCCCTCAATCCCAGGGGTCCCCCCCCTCCCCAATGTCCCCCCCCCCAAAAAACCCCCATAAACATCCCGCACCCCCTCCCCAGCTCCAGCTCCCCCCCCGGGGGTCTCACACCCCCTCCCCAGCCCACCCCCACACCCCACCCCCCCCCAACCACCCACCCCCCGGGTCTCACCCTCCCCAGCCCCCCCCCGGGGTCCCCCCCCCAGCCCCCCCCCTCCCAGGGGTCCCCCCCCCAGCATCCCCCCCATCCCCCCCATCCCATCCCCTCCCTTTCCAGCCCCCCCAATGTGCAGGGGTCCCCCCGGGGGGGGTCCTTGGGGGTCGTTCCGGGCCGTGGGACCCCCCCAGCCCCCCCTCCCCCCGGGTCGGGCGGAGGAAGGAAGCGGGGGGGGGGTTGGGGGGGGGAAGTTTCTGGTCGGGACCGCCCGGGGCGGGGGGAGGAGGCGGCCGCTGACTTCCTCCCCCCCAGCCCCAACCCCACAACCCCACAACCCCAACCCCGACCCCCCCTCTCCTCCTCCTCCTCCTCCTCCTCCTCCGGAGCCGCCGCGCCATGCCCCGGGGTGAGTGGGGGGCTTGGGGGGGGACAAGGGGGGGGTTGGGAGGGGTTGGGGGGCACCCACAGCACCCCCCGGGGCTGCCCCCCCCCTCGGGAGGGAGATGGGGAAAAGGGGGAAGGGGGAAGTCCCGGGTTCTGTCCCGGTTCTGTCCCGGGTTCTGTCCCGGGTTCTGTCCCGGGTTCTGTCCCGGTTCTGTCCCGGGTTCTGTCCCGGTTCTGTCCCGGGTTCTGTCCCGGGTTCTGTCCCGGTTCTGTCCCGGTTCTGTCCCGGTTCTGTCCCGATTCTGTCCCGGTTCTGTCCCGGGTTCTGTCCCGTGTTCTGTCCCAGGTTCTGTCCCGGTTCTGTCCCGGTTCTGTCCCGGGTGATGCTGCGGGGGGGTCCTGGAGCGGGGTCCTGATTTGGGGGGGGGTCCTGGAGGGGACCGCGGGTTCCGGTGTTTGGGGGGGTTGGGGAGGGGGGGAACATCGTGGCCGGTACCGGGGGTCCTGGAGCGGGGTGGTGATGACGGGAGGGGAGGTTCTGGACGGGACCGGGGTTCCGGTACCGGTGCGGGCATCCCGGCCGGTGCCGGGCGTCCCGTTGGTGACCGGTACCGGGGGTTCTGCTGTCGGGGGGGTTTTGGCCGGCTCTGGAGATCCCGATGTGGGGCAGGGTCCTGGCCGGTACCGGGGGTTCGGACACCGGGGGTGCTGCTGCCCGGCGGGTTCTGGTCGGTACCGGTGGTTCCATCACTGGGGTCCTGGTTGGTACCGGGGGTTCTGGTCGGTGCTGGGGGTCCCTCAGCCGGGGGGGGGGAGTCCTGGCCGGTACCGGGGGTACCGATGGTCCCAGTGCTGGGGGGCCCGGCTGGTACCGGGGGTTCTGCTGCTGCTACACGGGTCCAGTGCATGGGCACCCAGTGGGTGCACCCCCACACACACTGCACCCACTGCACCCACTGCGTGGGGCACTGCACCCACTGCACCCCACCCACACTGCACCCACTGCACCCCACACTGCACCCACTGCACCCACTGCACCCCACCCACACTGCACCCACGCACGGGGCACCCCACCCACTGCACCCACACTGCATCCCACTGCATGGAGCACCCACAGAATGCACACCCCCCCCCCCCCACTGCACCCACTGCACCCCACACTGCACCCACTGCACCCCCCCCCCACTGCACCCACTACACCCCACCCACCCTGCACCCCACACTGCACCCCACACTGCACCCACGCATGGGGCACCCACAGGATGCATCCCCCCCACACTGCACCCACTGCACGGGACACTGCACCCCAGTGCATCACCCACTGCACCCCACGCTGCACCCACTGCCACCAGTCCCCTTGTGACACGGGCTGGAAGTCACAGGGCCCCATTGCAACACTGCACGAGCAGTGACACGCTGTGACACGCAGTGATACACAGTGACACACAGTGACACGCACAGTGACACGCAGTGACACGCTGTGACACGCTGTGACACACAATGACACACAATGACACGCAGTGACACATAATGCCATGCAGTGAGATGCAGTGACATGCTGTGACACACAGTGACACGCTGTGACACACAGTGACATGCAGTGAGATGCAGTGACATGCTGTGACACACAGTGACATGCAGTGACACACAGTGACACAGTGACACGCTGTGACACGCTGTGACACGCACCCACGGGTCCCCGAGTGGCTGGGGGAGGGGACCCGTCACCCCTTGGGGTGGCTCCGTGGGTGGCTTCCTGCTGGGTCACTGCGGGGCTTGGCAGGAGGAGGAGGAGCTCTGGGGGTGGCACCTGGGGATGTTGGGGTCATCTGGGGGATGCTGGGGGCACTGGGAGATGTTGGTGGCACTGGGGGATGTTGTCCAGCTGTCCCCGTGGGTGGCCAGGAGCACCCGTGGGTGTTTCTGGTGATGGTTGGAGGGGTCTGGGACTGTGACACCGCGTGATAGTGGGTACCGGGGTGGTGGTGCCACCCCTGACCATCCAACCGTCTGCTGAGACACCCCCCAACCCCCATCCATCCATCCATCCATCCATCCATCCCTCCATCCCTCCATCCCTCCATCCATCCATCCATCCATCCCTCCATCCATCCCTTCCTCCATCCCTCCATCCATCCCTCCATCCATCCATCCCTCCATCCATCCATCCCCCCATCCATCCATCCATCCATCCCTCCATCCCTCCATCCATCCATCCCTCCATCCCCCCATCCATCCATCCATCCATCCCTCCATCCCTCCATCCATCCATCCCTCCATCCCTCCATCCATCCATCCATCCATCCATCCATCCATCCATCCATCCATCCATCCATCCCTCCCTCCATCCCTCCATCCATCCATCCATCCATCCATCCATCCATCCCTCCATCCCTCCATCCATCCATCCATCCCTCCCTCCATCCCTCCATCCATCCATCCATCCCTCCATCCCTCCATCCATCCATCCATCCCCCCATCCATCCCTCCATCCTTCCCTCCCTCTCTCCCTCCCTCTCCCCCATGTGGGGCTCAGGGGGCACCAAGTGGGGTGCAGGGTGAGTGCTTGGGGGTTGGGGGGCTCTATGGGGGATGCAGGGGATGTGTTGGGGGGCTCGGGGTGCCCCATGGGGGGCTCAGCTGTGGGGTGCTGGTCCTGCCAGGCTCTGGGTGTCCTGCCCCAGGTCTGGGTGCTGGTCTGGGGGTTCCCTCCCCTGGAAGCCCCCCCAGGGGTGCCCGTGGGCAGTGGGTGCCACTTCCCCTTTCCGTGGGGAGCAGCTGAGTCGCTTTTCCCAGGCAGGGGGGGACATGGGGGGGGGGAAGGTGACATTGGGTGGGGGGTTCTGGGCACCCTGCAGCCCCCTCCCCAAGCTCTGGGAAGCTGTGGAGGTGCCACCACCCCTGGCTGGGGGGGTCCTGTCCCCCCCCCAGCATCCCCCCTCCCCTCCTGTCACCTTGGAGGGGGGACTGGAGCCCACATGGCCTCAGGGCAGGGATGTGGGTGGCCCCTGGGACCCCCCTTGTCCTCCCCCAGCACCCAGAGGGGGCTTTGGGGGTGTGGGGGGCACCCAAAGGATGGGGGGCAGCAGGCAGGGGGGGGGCACACACCCCACACCCCCACTTTGTCCCCCCTCACCCCCATTTCTGGCTGTGGTGGGTGGCCCATGTCTGGCACCCAGGACCCACCACCCCAGCCCCCCAACCCTGTCCCTGTCACCCCCATCCTGTCCCCATCACCCCCATCCTGTCCCCATCACCCCCATCCTGTCCCTGTCACCCCCACCCTGTCCCTGTCACCCCAACCCTGTCCCTGTCACCCCAACCCTGTTCCTGTCACCCCAACCCTGTCCCCATCACCCCCATCCTGTCCCTGTCCCCATCACCCCCATCCAGTCCCCATCACCCCAACCCTGTCCCTGTCACCCCAACCCTGTCCCCATCACCCCCATCCTGTCCCTGTCCCCATCACCCCCATCCAGTCCCCATCACCCCCACCCTGTCCCTGTCACCCCAATCCTGTCCCTGTCACCCCCATCCTGTCCCTGTCCCCATCACCCCCATCCTGTCCCCACCCCCTGCCTGTCTCCTCCTCCTCCTCCTCCCCCCCCTCTGTCCCTTTTCCCACTCTCCTGTCCTGGGGGTGTCCCCACCCGGGTGACCCCAGCACGGGGGTCCCACTGCTGCCTCCCTCCCCTGCATTTCCCACCCAAACCGGGGACACGATGGAGCCCAAAGGTCCCGGTGCCTCTTGAGGACCCCCTGGGACCCCACCCGGAGCCCCTGGCCACCCCTCTGCTGTGGGTGGGAGGTGGGGGGGTGCCCACCCACCAACCAACCCCCTCCCCCCCACACTGCTCCCCACTCACAGATCTGGGGATCCCCCCCCCCCTTTCCCCTTTGCAGCAGCACTTTTACAGAGGGGAAACTGAGGCAGGGGACCAGAGGGTGAGTCCATCACCGGGGGTTTGGGGGCACCCCCCAGCCCAGCACTGTTTGTGGTGGCTGCAGGCAGGGAGCCAGGCAGGGCAGGAAGCCAGGGGGGAAGAGGAAGGAGCCACTTCCCCATCCCAGGGGGCAGGAGCTGACCCGGGGAGGAGCCTTCCCCAACCCTTGGGGTGGGGTCGGGGGGGCTCTGCAGAGGAGTCCCCACCCCCAGCCGAGGGCTCCGGGACCATGCGGTGTCCCCGTCCCACGGTGGTGGCACAGGAGCCCCTGGAGTGGCCACAGCCTGGAAGGGAAAGGGGGGGCTGGCCCCACGTTGGGCCCCAAAGTGCCCCTGGGTTGGGGTGGAGGTACCAGGGGGGGCTGGGAAGGTGGAGATGGGAGCCCAGAACCCCCCCCTGTGCTGGGCTGTGTCACCATCAGTGTCCCCAGCAGTGTCACCATCAGGGTCACCATCAGGGCCAGGGAGGGGATTGTCCCCCCCTGGGGTAAAGCTGTGTCCAGGTCTGGGGTCCCCAGCAGCAGGAGGACACGGAGCTGTTGGAGCCAGTGCAGAGGAGGTGATGGAGGTGCTGGGAGGGCTGGAGAGGGGAGAGAGAGAGAGAAAGAAAAGGGAAAGAGAGAAAGAAAGGGAAAGAGAGGAAGAAAAGGGAAAAAGGAGGAAGAAAGAGAAAAAGATAAAGAGAGAAAGAGAGAAAGAGAAAGAGGGAAAGAAAATAAAGGGAAAAATGAAGAAAGAAAAAGAAATGTAAAGAGAGAAAGAAAGGGAAAGAGGGAAAGAAAGGGGGAAAGAGGGAAAAAGAAAGAGAAAGAAAGAGAAAGGAAAAAATAAAAGGAAAGAGAGAAAGGGAAAGAGAGAAAGAAAGGGGGAAAAGGGAAAGAGAAAAAACGGGAAAGAGGGAAAGAGAAACAAGGAGAAAGAAAGGGAAAAAGGAAAAGGAGAAAAAGAGAAAGGGAAAGAGAGAAAGAGAAAAAGACAGGGAAAAAAGAAAAAGAAAGGGGAAAAGGAGAAAGAAAGGGAAAGAGAAAAAGAGAAAGACAAAGAGAAGGTTGTGGGGAGCCCTTGGAGCAGCTCCCAGTGTCTGAAGGGGCTCCAGGAAAGCTGGGGAGGGACTTTGGGCAAGGGCCTGGAGGGAGGTGACAAGGAGAGATGGTTTCAAAGTGGAAGAGGGGAGCTGGAGAGGAGCTGGGAGGGAGAAGTGAGGGTGGGGAGAGCCTGGGAGAGGTTTCCTGGAGAAGCTGTGGGTGGTGGGGATGTTGGAGTTGAGGTTGGATGGGGTTGGAGCCCCCTGGGCTGGGGAGGGGTCCCTGGGGGCACTTGGTGACCCTGAGGGTCCCCCCCAACCCAACCCAGAGGGGTCACAAGGAGGTTCCTGTGGGGGGCTGGGTGAGGGGAACTCCTGGGATTCCCCAGAGGGATGGGACCTGGTTCCTCCCCGTGGCACAACCCTGGGGAAGGAGCTGGGGGCTGAGGGCAGCAGGAGGTGACCCCAGAGGTGACCCCAGGAGGTGACACCAGGGGGTGACCCCAGAGGTGACCCCAGGGCTTGTTGGGGTCTGAGGTGTCCAGGGAAGGGCAGGAAGGAGCCAGGGGTGTCCTGCAGCTCCTCTCCTGGGGTGGTGGGATGGAAGCTGTTCAGGTGATGGGTTTGAGGGCAGGGAGAGGGGAGATGGAGAGCTCGGAGGTGGTGCCTGGCCTGGGGACAACAGGAACCTCTCTGGGGTCCCTTCCCCCCAGAACCAGTTCAGGAGCTGATGACAGCATTGGGGCTGCTCTGGGAGCACATCCTGGGGACAAGGTGGTGCCTGGGGACACCAGAGGTGGTGGCACAGAGGTTGCTCTGGGTGGTGGGAGGTCTCTGGTGGCTGCTGGGGGACACCCCTGGGTGGGAAGGTCACCCGTGGGGATGGGGGGTTGGGGGGACAGCCCAGGCTGAGCCAGATCCACAGCCAGCTCTGACCCAACTGCACCCACCGTGTCCGAGCTCCCTCAGGACAGGGAAGGTCACCCAGCTCTGCCCAAATCTGCCCCAACCCTGCCCCAACTCTGCTCTTACTCTGCCCCAACTCTGCCCCAACCCTGCCCCAATTCTGCCCCAATTCTGCCCCAACCCTGCCCCAACTCTGCCCCAACTCTCACCCAACTCTCACCCAACTCTGCCCCAATTCTGCCCCAATTCTGCCCCAACTCTGCCCCAACTCTGCTCTTACTCTGCCCCAACTCTCACCCAGCTCTGCCCCAGCTCTTCACCAATTCTGCCCCAACCCTGCCCCAATTCTGCCCCAACTCTCACCCAGCTCTGCCCCAACCCTGCCCCAACTCTGTCCCAACTCTCACCCAACTCTGTCCCAACTCTGCCCCAATTCTGCCTCAATTCTGCCCCAAGTCTGCCCCAACTCTGCCTCAACTCTCACCCAACTCTGTCCCAACTCTCACCCAACTCTGCCCTTACTTTGCCCCAACTCTCACCCAACTCTGACCCAACTCTGCCCAGTTCTCACCCATCTCCACCCATGGTGTCCAAGCTCCCTCAGGAGCTGGAAGGTCACCCAAACGTGGCCTTGGCTCCAGGTGCCCGAGCAGAGGGACCAGGGGGAGGCCTCCCTCCTTGGCCAGGTCCCTGAGCCCCCCCTGCCCTCCCTGCAGGCTGCTGAGGGGCCGGGGGGAGATGCAGAGCATCAAGTGCGTGGTGGTGGGCGACGGGGCGGTGGGGAAGACGTGTCTGCTCATCTGCTACACGGCCAACGCCTTCCCCAAGGAGTACATCCCCACCGTCTTCGACAACTACAGCGCCCAGAACACGGTGGACGGGAGGACTGTGAACCTCAACCTCTGGGACACGGCCGGCCAGGAGGAGTACGACCGCCTGCGGACCCTCTCCTACCCCCAGACCAACGTCTTCATCATCTGCTTCTCCATCGCCAGCCCCCCGTCCTACGAGAACGTCAAGCACAAGTGGTACCCCGAGGTCTGCCACCACTGCCCCAGCGTCCCCATCCTCCTCGTCGGCACCAAGAAGGATCTGAGGAACCACCCCGAGACCATGAAGCGCCTGAAGGAGCAGAACCAGAGCCCCATCACCACCCAGCAGGGCCTCAGCCTCTCCAAGCAGATCCGGGCGGTCAAGTACCTGGAGTGCTCGGCCCTCAACCAGGAGGGCATCAAAGATGTCTTCACCGAGGCCGTCAGGGCCGTGCTCAACCCCGTCCCCGCCAAGCCCAAGAAGCCCTGTGTCCTCTTGTGACGGGGTGCCCGCCAAGGGACGTTCCCCCCCGACCCCAACGACCCCCCCGAGACGCTGCCCGGTGCCACCAGAACCTCCCCTGCTCCCGGTCCCTCCCGGTGTCACCTCCCCTGCACCCCAACCTGGGGACAGCGGGGCCACCGAGCCCGCAGCCACCAGCTTGAGTAACACAGACCTTGATTGCACTAATGGCCACTCCCTGGGGACCCCCCCAGCCCCCTGGGGACCCCCAACCCTGGGGACCCCTCACCCCATCCCTGGCTGTCACCCTTGGCTTTTGGGGACACCTCTGCTCCTGGCACAGAGCGACGCTGCCTGAGAAGGGGACACGAGGGGTGGCTGAACCCCACCCCTGATCCCACCTCCCACCCCATGGGCACCCAGCACCCCATGGGGACCCACCAGCCCCAGAGCCACCATGGGCACCCAGCACCCCATAGGGACCTGGCCCCCTGAGCACCCCATGGGGACCCACCAGCCCCAGAGCCACCATGGGCACCCAGCACCCCATAGGGACCCAGCACCCCATGGGGACCTGGCCCCCTCAGCACCCCATGGGGACCCAGCAGCCCCAGAGCCACCATGGGGACCCAGCACCCCATGGGCACCCAGCACCCCATGGGGACCTGGCCCCCTGAGCACCCCATGGGGACCCAGCAGCCCCAGAGCCACCATGGGGGGACACGGGTGGTGCCCCCCAGGCCCTCTGCACCAGCCCTGGCACTCGGTCACCTCCTGCTGCCCCTGGGGGTATCTTGGGGGGGCCCTCAGGTGTGTCCCCAGGCTGGTGTTGGGGCTCCAGGGGCTGGTGGGACTCTCCTGTCACCAGCTGCTCCCCGAGTTGCTTCTTCTTAAATAAAAAGTGCTGCCCAGGTCGTGCCCCCACCCCGTGTCCTGTCCTCTGCCATGTGCCATCTCCCCCTGTCACCAAGGAGGATCCCCAGGGCCACCTCCTGATCCCTCCAGGGGGGATCCCCATGGCCATCTCCTCCTCTGACAGTGGAGGATGCCCATGGCCATGTCCCCCTCCCACCCTGCAGGATCCCCATGGCCATCTCCTCCTTTTTCCATGAGGGAACTCCATGGCCATGTCCCTGTCCCACCCTGCAGGATGCCCATGGCCACCTCCTGCTCCCTCCATGGGTTATCCCCATGGCCATGTCCCCCTCCCACCCTGGAGGATCCCCATGGCCACCTCCTGCTCCCTCCATGGGTTATCCCCATGGCCATGTCCCTGTCCCACCCTGCAGGATCCCCATGGCCACCTCCTGCTCCCTCCATGGGTTATCCCCATGGCCATGTCCCCCTCCCACCCTGGAGGATCCCCATGGCCACCTCCTGCCCCTGCTGCACGGTCCTGGGTCCATGGAGCACCCTGGGTGAAGTGGGACAGAGTCTGCCAAGACCTCACCAAACCCTCAGGATTTTTATTTCAACCTCCAAAGGCCGCCGGGGCCCCACACATGCAGAGAGGGGACACGGGTGGGGGGGACACGGGTGGGGGGAACACTCAGAGGTAGCCACAGGACCCGCTCCATGGCCTCCTGCTGGAGGTTCTGTTCTGTCCCAGCCCTGGGGAGGGGGGATCCCTCAGGGTAAGCAGGGTCCACGTTGGTCCCTCAGGGCAAGCAGGGAGCTCCTCGAGTTCAGGACAGCAGAGAGGGGACCTCCAGCACCAGCCCCCTGACCCTCCCATCCCAAACTGGGCTTGAACTGGGGCACAGCACCCCTGGGAGTCCATGTCCCACACCCCAGCACCCAAGCTCCATGTCCCCCATCCCAACACTCAGCTCCCTGTCCCCCATCCCAACACTCAGCTCCATGTCCCCCATCCCAACACTCAGCTCCCTGTTCCTTATCCCAACACTCAGCTCCCTGTTCCTCATCCCAACACTCAGCTCCCTGTTCCCCATCCCAACACTCAGCTCCCTGTTCCCCATCCCAACACTCAGCTCCCTGTCCCTCATCCCAACACTCAGCTCCCTGTTCCTTATCCCAACACTCAGCTCCCTGTCCCCCATCCCAACACTCAGCTCCCTGTCCCACACCCCAACACTCAGCTCCATGTCCCCCATCCCAACACTCAGCTCCATGTCCCACACCCCAGCACCCAAGCTCCATGTCCCCCATCCCAACACTCAGCTCCATGTCCCACACCCCAACACTCAGCTCCATGTCCCCCATCAACACTCAGCTCCATGTCCCCCATCCCAACACTCAGCTCCATGTCCCCCATCCCAACACTCAGCTCCATGTCCCTCATCCCAACACTCAGCTCCATGTCCCACACCCCAACACTCAGCTCCATGTCCCCCATCCCAACACTCAGCTCCCTGTTCCCCATCCCAACACTCAGCTCCATGTCCCCCATCCCAACACTCAGCTCCCTGTTCCTTATCCCAACACTCAGCTCCATGTTCCCCATCCCAACACTCAGCTCCCTGTTCCTTATCCCAACACTCAGCTCCATGTTCCCCATCCCAACACTCAGCTCCCTGTTCCTTATCCCAACACTCAGCTCCATGTTCCCCATCCCAACACTCAGCTCCCTGTTCCTTATCCCAACACTCAGCTCCATGTTCCCCATCCCAACACTCAGCTCCCTGTTCCTTATCCCAACACTCAGCTCCCTGTTCCCCATCCCAACACTCAGCTCCCTGTCCCCCATCCCAACACTCAGCTCCATGTCCCCAGCACCACATCCCAGCTCTGCCCCCAGAGCTTCCCAAGGATTCAAGGGCTGCTCCAGAGGGAGGTGGGGGGCAGCAAGTGCTCCTTCTTCTGAGGTTCCTTCAGGTCCCAAAAGGCCACCAGCCCCTTGTGAGGACTTTGGCCGAGGATCCTCAGCCAGGAGAAGGATCCAGGAGATCACCCAGGGCACGAGGGTGGGAGCAGGACCTTTATCTGCCCAGAAATCCTCCACAGAAAGAGGCAACAGGAGGTACCTGCCCCCCCCTCCTCTGTCCCCCTGCCCACTCCAGTTGCCTTGAGGGTCCCCAGCCAGAGGTCCCTTGCAGGAGAGCTCCAGGGGTGACACAGGGACACTTGGGGGGCTCAGGACCCCGGGATGGTCCTTGCAGCAGCTCCACAGCAAACACCCAGACCCCAGCACTGCCCGGGGGACATCTCAGAAGTGTTTGTCCTCCAGCAGGGAGCTCACCACCAGCTCCTTGTTGCCAAAGTCCCAGAAGGCAGTCATGTGGAAGGCCATGTTGGAGAGGACAACCAGGTACTCCAGGAAGGCAAAGATGGTGTAGACTGGTGGGGGAAACACAGCAAGGAAGGGGAACCACAGAATCCTTCTGGTTGGAAAAGCCCTTTGGGATCATCCAAACCCATCCCTGATCCCATCCCCACTGTCCCATGTCCCTCATCCCCACATCCCCAGGCTCTGAAACCTCTCCAGGGATGATGGGGACTCCACCAGGGAATCCCTTGGGTTGGGGAAGCCCCTTCAGGATCCTCAGGTCCATCCATGAACCCAACTCCACAAAGGTCACCACTGCCCCATGGTCCTCACCAGCTCCACAGCTCCAGGGCTTGGAAACCTCTCTAGGAATGGGGACTCCACCACAAAATCCTCCTTGGGAAAAACCTTTGGGATCATGGAACCCAACCCTGACCCCATCCCCACTGTCCCATGTCCCTCATCCCCACATCCCCAGGCTCTGAAACCCCTCCAGGGATGATGGGGACTCCAGCCCTGCCCTGGGCAGCCTGGGCCAGGCCCTGACAACCCTTTCCAGGCAGAAATTCTTCCCCAGCTCCAACCTAAACCTCCCCTGGCACAACTTGAGTTGTGCCCAAAGTTCCTCTTGTCATGGAATCCCAAAGTGGTTTGAGTTGGAGGGACCTCAAAGCTCCTCAGTGCCATGGGCTGGGACACCTTGACTGAGAGGAGATCTTGGGGAGGGAGAAATCCTTTGGGGTGAGGGTGCTGAGCCCCTGTGCCAGGCTGCCCAAGGAAGCTGTGGCTGCCCCATCCCTGGCAGTGTCTCAGGGAAGGTTGGATGGGGCTTGGAGCACTCTGGGCTGGGGGAGGTGTTGGAACTGGGGGGTTGGAATTGGATTATCTTTGAGGCCCCTTCCAACCCAACCCATTTTATGGTTCCATGATTCTATTCTCTATTTATTAACAAATGCTTCCAAGCCTGGAGCTGGTAACATCCTGGAAGGAATCCCTCCCAGACTCCATAGAACACTTTGGGAATAAAAAAGGCCAGGTTGTCTCAGCCCAGGCTGGAAGGGGCTTGGAGCCCCCTGGGCTATGGGGAGGGGTCCCTGGGTGAGCTTTAGGGTCCCTTCCCACCCAGCCCCTTCTAGGACTGGATGAATCCCCCCAGACATGGCCAAGCCCCCCCTGCCCCATCCCCCTCACCTCCTGGGCTGCAGTACCAGTTGTGGTGGAAGAAGACGCAGACGGCGAAGGCGAAGGTGATGAAGGTGAAGAAGAAGAGGAGCTGCTTCCACCTGTAGGATTTCCGCTCCTGAGAGGGACCAAGAGTGGGGTCACCACCTCTGCCATCCCCCCAGTGCCTGTCCCATCCCTTCCTCCCAGCCTGGCAAGGACACAACCTGGCAGAGATCCTGGAGGTGCTGAGGAACCCAACTCCATCCCCAGCAGAACCTCTGGACCCTGGGAGGGACCCCTGGGACCGGGGTAAGGAGCAGGGGTGACCCCAGGAATGTGGCAGGGGACACCGGGGGGGATGGCTCCAACCTGGACCTTGTCCTGACACTGCCATGGGGAGGTGGGAGCCATGGGGGTCCCCAGCACCATCTGACACCAACAGAACCCAGAACCCCCCTGTCCTGGGCTGTGTCCCCATCAGTGTCACCATCAGGACCAGGGAGGGGATTGTCACCTCTGGGGTAAAGCTGTGTCCAGCTCTGGGGTCCCCAACAGCAGGAGGACACGGAGCTGTTGGAGCCAGTGCAGAGAAGGAACTGGAGATGCTGGGAGGGCTGGAGCAGCTCTGGAGCCAGGGGGGGCGAGTGGGGACAGAGCTGGACACAGCTTTACCCCAGGGGGGTTCCCCCAGAGCAGCCCATGGGACCCTTCTGGCAGAAGAACCCCAAACCAAGGTGGGTCCCAAGGTCTCCATCCCACCATGCCAAGCCCTGGTGGGACCCTGATGGTGTAGGGGGAGGTTATAAAGGGGGGGTTTGGGGTTCAGCTCACATAAGTCCCCGGGGCAGGCAGGGCTGGCCCAGCCTCGGGCTGGTTTTGCCCCAGTTTTGGGTGGGAGGTGGGAATTTCCCTGAGGTGACATTTCCCCGTGTGACAAACCCTCCCTTGGGTGGAAACGTCCCCATCAGAGTTTCCACCAACCCCCACCCCGGAAAGCTCAGCCCCAGCAGCACAAACAGCTCAGGGCTGGGGAGGAAAACCCCGAGAGGAAGAAGAACCTCAAGGCTGCCTTCAGCAGCTGGGGACATGGGGCCACATCCTCCTCCTCTTCTTCCTCCTCCCCACGGGGCCTGGGCAGGTTCTGCCCTGCTGGGGCTCAGGAGGGTCCCTGTCCCAGTGTCCCCAGGACCCCATTGGGAGCTGGTGGGGTGGGCACTGCCCCAGCTGCACCCCAAGCACCCCAGGGCAGCCCCAGGGTCTCCATGGGTGAAACCAGCAAAGGTTTGTCCAGGATGGGCAAAGGGATCACTTGGCTGGGATGGGACCCTTAGGGTCACCCAGGGACCCCAGGGACCCCTCCCCAGCCCAGGGGGCTCCAACCCCATCCAACCTCAACTCCAACATCCCCACCACCCACAGCTTCTCCAGGAAACCTCTCCCAGGCTCTCCCCACCCTCACTTCTCCCTCCCAGCTCCTCTCCAGCTCCCCTCTTCCACTTGGAAACCATCTCTCCTTGTCACCTCCCTCCAGGCCCTTGCCCAAAGTCCCTCCCCAGCTTTCCTGGAGCCCCTTCAGACACTGGGAGCTGCTCCAAGGGCTCCCCACAACCTTCTCCTTCTCCTTCTTCTCCTCCTTCTCCAGCCTCAACACCCCCAACTCTCTCCCCCTGGCTCCAGAGCTGCTCCAGCCCTCCCAGCACCTCCATCACCTCCTCTGCACTGGCTCCAACAGCTCCGTGTCCTCCTGCTGCTGGGGACCCCAGACCTGGACACAGCTTTACCCCAGGGGGGTCTCCAGGCTGGAGCTGCCCTTGCTGGGGGTCTCTGTGCTGCTGAAGGTCTCCTGGCTGCCTCTGCACCATTTTTGTCTCCCCTGTGGTCCCCAAAGTGCCCCGAGCACCCAGAGCTCAGTGTTGGGGTGTTTGTGGAGCCCTGGTTGTGTCACCCTCCCTGTGACACCCAGCACGGTGCTGAGCAGCTGGGACCAGAACCTCCTGACCCCAAAGTGCTGCTGGGGCAGAGGGTGAGAGATGTTTGCAAACAAGAAGTGAAACTGCTCAGCCCCGTGGAGCAGAACCAGCTGGGACACTGCCAGCCCAGCCCTGGCCAAGAACTTTGGACCATGAGCCCACAAAGTGTCCTGGTGACCAAGAAGGGCCAGGGAACCTTGGGGAGCATCCAGAGGAGCATGGCCAGGAGCCTCAGGGAGGTTCTGCTCTGCTCTGCCCTGCCCTGCCCTGGGGAGGACACAGCTGCAGAACTGGGTCCAGTTCTGGGCTCCCTGCTTCCTGAAGGCCAAGGAGCTGCTGCAGAGGGGACAGCAAAGGGCTCCGAGGATGAGGAGGGCACTGGGACATCTCTGCTGAGGCTGAGAGCCCTGGGGCTCTTCAGCCTGGAGAAGCCTGAGGGGGATCTCTCAGTGCTGACCAAGATCTCCAGGCTGGGGGTCAGGAGGATGGGGCCAGACTCTCCTCAGGGCTGCCAGGGACAGGACCAGGGCCAAGGGGCACAAACCTGACCATGGGAAGGAACTTCCAGCTCCAGATGAGGAGGAACCTCTGGACTTGGAGGCTGGCAGAGCCCTGGCACAGCCTGCCCAGAGAGGGGCTGGAGTCTCCTTCTCTGGAGACATTCCCAAGCCCCCTGGACACCATCCTGTGCCCCCTGCTCTGGAATCAGCAGCTCCACAGCTCCCTTCCCACCCCTGAGCCTCTGATCCCCTCGCACTGGTCACAGCACCAACCCCCCCAGCACGAGGCTTTGGGAGAACCAAATCCCAAAACTCCTCTGCTGAACCTCTGGAGAACCTGGGGGAGCTTCCCCAGGCTCTGCACCTCAGCTCCTCACATGGAGCTGGTCCTGGAGATTCCCCCCAGTTGGTTCCAGTTGGACACTGGGTCCCAAGGAAGCTGTGGCTGCCCCATCCCTGGCAGTGTCTCAGCCCAGGTTGGATGGGGTTGGAGCACCCTGGGCTGGGGAGGGGTCCCTACACATCCAGGGGTTGGAATTCAATGATCCTGAAGGTCCCTTCCAACCCATCCCATCCCATTCCATGACTCTGGAATGTTTGCCCTCTCTCCAGGCACCCCCAGTGCTTTCACCTCCCAGCTCTGAGATTCCCCAGCAGAAATTCCTTGGACAACTTCCTTCCCTGGTGGTCACTGAGCACTCCAAACCCTTTGCCTTTGGGTTTTGAGTCATTATTTATCCAAGAGGAGACTTTTTTTCCTTCTTACATCTTCCTTCATCTCCTGGGGGTGTCTCAGCCCAGGCTGGATGGGGTTGGAGCACCCTGGGCTGTGGGAGGGGTCCCTGCACATCCAGGGGGTGGAAGTCAATGATCCTGAAGGTCCCTTCCCACCCAAACCATGAGAATCCATAAATCTCCAAGTTTGGCCCTGGAGAAGCTGAAGCCCCCTGAAGGAGGGCAGGATGGGACCCCTGGGACCCCCCCATCTCCTCCTGCCACCTCCAGCTGCAGGGCTGGGGGCAGCCAAGGAAGAACAAAGATCCCCAAACACCAGAGGAACAGAACCAGAACCCATCCCCAAGGTGCTGGGGATCCAGCAGGAGAGACCCAGAGCCCCCCTCCACCTCCAGCAGGTTCCCCAGCACCCAACTTCAGGTCAGAACCAAGGGAGGAGGAGGGGTCAGGGGACATTTCCAAAGCCCAGCTCGAAGCAAGAGGCAGAAGAAAAGGGGATTCAGGAGCCCCCTCCCCACTTCTGAGGTGGGAAACGGGTGAGTTTTGGTGAGTATCTTCAGTTGTACCCAAGGAACCCCTGGTGGTGACTCCTTCAGCACCCAGCCATGGGGCTTGGGCTAGGGAGGGAGGGATGAAACCCAGCACCAGAACCAGAACCAGAACCAGCACCAGAACCAGCACAGCCCCCAGAAGAGAAAGGAAAGTGTCTGTACCTCAGGACTTACTGTGTGCTTCTTTGTCATTCTCCAGAGGATGCAGGTGAGGAGCATGTGGCCCAGGGCAGAGGTGATGAAGATGATGAAGGCGTTCTCATGGATGACTGAAGCAAGGAGACAAGGGGGAGCCCGTTAAACCTCACCCAAACCTCCCCCCCTGAGTGCCAGGAGGGTGGTGAGGGGCTCCAGGACTTGTCTATGGAGAAGGAGCCTCTGGCTCAGCATCCCCACTGTGGGGCTGAGGATGGGAAACTGAGGCACAGAGGGGGGTTGGCACAGTGAGGCTGAGATCCAGGAAGGGCCATGGAATCAGAGGGTGGGAAGGGACCTCCTGGGGTCATCTGGTCATGGAATCATGGAATGGTTTGGGTGGGAAGGGACCTCCCAAGCTCACCCCATCCAACCCCTCACCCAGGTCAGGGTGCTCAGAGCCCCCTCAGCCCTCACCCTGAACATCCCCAGGGATGAGACCTCAACTCCCTTCCCTGGACAACCCAGGCCATGGTTCCTCTGCCCTCCTGGTGCAGAACCTCAGCTCCAGGCTCCTGCATTCCCCTTCCCACCCAACTCCTGAGGGCTCCAGGGCTGAGCTTCACCCAGGCCAAGTGCCAGGTCCATCCCTTGGGTCACCCCAAGGCCAGGCTTGGGGCAGAGCAGATGGAAAGTGCCCGGGGGAAAAGGCCCTGGGGGGGGTTGGGTGACACCCAGGACATGAGCTCAGGGGGTGCCCAGGTGGCCAAGGTGGCCACCAAGATCCTGAATGGGACCAGCACTGGGGGGGGCAGCAGGAGTAGGGCAGGGATTGTCCCCTGGGCTGGGAACTGCTGAGGAGGCACCTCGAGTCCTGGGGTCAGTTCTGGGGTGCTCAGGGACAAGGAGGAGATTGAGGGGTGGGAGAGTGTCCAGAGAAGGGAATGGAGCTGGGGAAGGGGCTGGAGAGCAAGGAGAAGGGGCTGGAGAAGATGGAGAAGGCTGTGGAGAGCATGGAGAAGGTTCTGGAGCATGAGAAGGTCTGGAGAGCAAGGAGGAGGAGCTGGAGAACATGGGGAAGGGTCTGGAGGACACAGGGAAGAGTCTGGAGAACATGGGGAAGGGGAGCAAGGAAGAGGGTCTGGAGAACATGGAGAAGGGGCTGGAGAGCATGGAAAAGGGGCTTGAGAACATGGAGAAGGTTGTGGAGAGCATGGAGAAGGTTCTGGAGCACAAGGAGGTCTGGGGAGCAAGGAGGAGGAGCTGGAGAAGATGGAGAAGAAGCTGGAGAGGAAGGAGGAGGTTGTGGAGAACAGGAATAAAGCTCTGGAGAAGATGGAGAAGGTTGTGGAGAAGTTGTGAGGAGCATCTGAGGGCCCTGTGGGTGCTGATCCTGGAGCAGAGGAGGCTGAGGGGAGACCTTGTGGCTCTCTGCAACCCCCTGAGAGGAGGTTGGAGCCAGGGGGGGTCGGGCTCTGCTCCCAAGGAACAAGGGATGGGACAAGAGGAACTTTGGGCACAACTCAAGTTGTGCCAGGGGAGGTTTAGGTTGAGGATTGGGGACATTTTCTCCTCCTTCCTGTGTCTTGGTGCCAGGGGCCCCACGTGAGGAGCTGGTGGCCTCCTGGCAGGTGGTGGAGGTGAGGAATGGGCTCAGAGCTGCCAGAGCTGATTAACCCTGAGCCTCCTCTCACCTCCAGCCAGCAGCTCAGATGGAAACCTTCCCTCAAAGCCAGGACCAGTCTGTGAGAAGGATCTGAGGAACTGGGTCAGCCAGAGCTCAAGGTGCAGCCTTCACCCTGCCCCTTGGCTCTTCTCCACCCAGGACTTGGGTGACAACGAGCTCTGGGGGACCCAAACCTCCCAGAAGAGCACCTGAGGTGCCCAGGCCATGGCTGCCAGGCCTGAGGGGTCCAGGCAGCCCTGGCAGGAGGGTCTGAGCCCCTCGGGAGCCTCCTGCTGTGGTGGGGACAGGGAGTGGTGGCAGGAGGTGAGGAAGCTGAGGCAGGAACAGCTCCTGGAGCTCCTGCTCCAACCATCCCAGGGCCCTGGGCACTGCTGTGGGTCCCCACCTCAACCCCACAGCCTGGGGGGGTCCTTGGGCTCTGCTCCTGGCACTGCAGCCCCCAGGCCACCAGTATCAACTGGGGAGGGTCCAGAGAGAACCAGTGGGGACCTGAGGCCACCAGCATCAACTGGGGAGGTCCAGAGGGAACCACTGGACCCCTGAGGCCACCAGCATCAACTGGGGAGGGTCCAGAGGAAACCAGTGGGGACCCCTGAGCCCACCAGCATCAACTGGGGAGGGTCCAGAGGGAACCAGTGAACCCCTGAGCCCACCAGCATCACTGGGGAGGGTCCAGAGGGAACCAGTGGGGACCCAAGGCCACCAGCGTCACTGGGGAGGGTCCAGAGGGAACCACTGGACCCCTGAGCCCACCAGCATCAACTGGGGAAGGTCCAGAGGGAACCACTGGACCCCTGAGCCCACCAGCATCAACTGGGGAAGGTCCAGAGGGAACCAGTGGGGACCTGAGCCCAACAGCATCAACTGGGGAAGGTCCAGAAGGAACCAGTGGGGACCTGAGGCCACCAGCATCAACTGGGGAAGGTCCAGAGGGAACCAGTGAACCCCTGAGCCTACCAGCATCACTGGGGAAGGTCCAGGGGAAACCAGTGGGGACCCCTGAGGCCACCAGTATCAACTGGGGAAGGTCCAGAGGGAACCAGTGGGGACCCAAGGCCACCAGCATCAACTGGGAAAGGTCCAGGGGAAACCAGTGGGGATCTGAGCCAGCCAGCATCACTGGGGAGGGTCCAGAAGAAACCAGTAGGGACCTGAGCCCACCTGCATCACTGGGAAGGTCCAGAGAAAACCAGTGAACCCCTGAGCCCACCAGCATCACTGGGGAAGGTCCAGGGGAAACCAGTGGGCACGTGAGGCCACCAGCATCACTGGGGAGGGTCCAGAAGAAACCAGTGGGGACCCAAGGCCACCAGCATCAACTTGGGAGGGTTCAGAGAAAGACAGTGAACCCCTGAGCCCACCAGCATCAACTGGGGAGGGTCCAGAGGGAACCAGTGAACCCCTGAGCCCACCAGCATCAACTGGGGAGGGTCCAGAGAAAACCAGTGAACCCCTGAGGCCACCAGCATCAACTGGGGAAGGTCCAGAAGGAACCAGTGAACCCCTGAGCCCACCAGCATCACTGGGGAAGGTCCAGGGGAAACCAGTGGGCACCTGAGGCCACCAGCATCACTGGGGAGGGTCCAGAGGGAACCAGTGGGGACCCAAGGCCACCAGCATCAATTGGGGAAGGTCAAGAAGAAACCAGTGAACCCCTGAGGCCACCAGTATCAATTGGGGAAGGTCCAGAAGAAACCAGTGAACCCCTGAGGCCACCAGCATCAACTGGGGAGGGTCCAGAGGAAACCAGTGGGGACCTGAGGCCACCAGCATCACTGGGGAAGGTCCAGAAGAAACCAGTGGGGACCCCTGAGGCCACCAGCATCACTGGGGAAGGTCCAGAGGGAACCACTGGACCCCTGAGCCCAGCAGCATCAACTGGGGAGGTCCAGAGGGAACCAGTGAACCCCTGAGCCCACCAGCATCAACTGGGGAAGGTCCAGAGGGAACCAGTGAACCCCTGAGCCCACCAGCATCAACTGGGGAAGGTCCAGAGGGAACCAGTGAACCCCTGAGCCCACCAGCATCACTGGGGAAGGTCCAGAGGGAACCAGTGAACCCCTGAGGCCACCAGCATCACTGGGGAAGGGTCCTCCCCACATCACCCCCCTCTCCCCTTCTGCACCTACCATAGTTCTCAATGGAGGAGACGTAGGTGAGGAGGAGGAGGGCGAAGTTCTCCAGGAGGTTGAGGAGGAGGTTGAAGTGGCAGAGGTGGAGGTAGCGAGGGTGGGAGCAGTGGCAGCTCTGGTAATGGTTCCAGTAAGCCAGAGCCACCAGGAAGCGTGGGGCAGAGTGGAGCCCAACACAGAGGCGCCAGACATAGCGCTGGGGGGTCTGGCCCCCAATGGCTGCACTGATGGAGGGCAGGTAATTGGGGACCTGGAGAGGGGACAGGGAACAAACACAGAGTCACACGGGATGGGAGGGAGCTCTGGAGATCCCCCAGCCCAACCCCCCTGTCCCAGCAGGATCCCCCAGGGCAGGACACACAGAACACATCCAGGGGGGTTGGAAAGGCTCCAGAGAAGGAGACTCCAGAACCTCTCTGGGCAGCCTGGGCCAGGGCTCCCTCAGCCTCACCCCAAAGGATTTCTCCCTCCCCAAGATCTCCTCTCCATCTCCCCTCTTGCAGCTGCAAACCCTTCCCCCTCATCCCATCCCTCCAGGCCCTTGCCCAAAGTCCCTCCCCAGCTTTCCTGGAGCCCCTTCAGACACTGGGAGCTGCTCCAAGGGCTCCCCACAACCTTCTCCTTCTCTTTTTTCCCTTTCTTTCTCTCTTTCTCTCTTTCCCTTTCTTTCTCTTTTTCTCCTTTTCCCCTTTCTCCTCTTTCCCTTCCTCTCTTTCCCTTTCTTTTTTCCTTTCCCTTTCTTTTCCCCTTTCTCTTTCTTTCTCCGTCTCTTTCCCTTTTTCTCTTTTCCTTTCTTTCTCCTTTTCTCCTTCTCTTTCCTTCTCTTTTTTCCTTTTCTTTCTCTATCCCTTTCTCTTTCCCTCTTTCTCTTTTTCTTTCTCCTTTCTCCATTTCTCTTTCCCTTTCTCTCTTTCCTTTTCTTTCCCTTTTTCTCTTTACCTTTCTTTCTCCTTTTTGCTTTTCTCTCTCCCTTTCTCTTCCTCCTTTTCCCCTTTTCTTTCTTTCTCTCCTTTCTTTTCCTTTTCTTTCCCTTTCTTTCCCTCTTTCCCTTTCTCTCTTTCTCTCTCCTTTTTCCCTTTTTCTCTCCCTTTCTTTTTCTTTCTCCTTTTTCCTTTTCTTTCTCTCTTTCCCTCTCTTTCTCCTTTCCCCCTTTCTCTCCCTTTCTCTCTTTTCTTTTCTCTCTTTCCCTTTCCCTCTTTCCCTTCCATTTTTTCCCTTTCTTTCTCTCTTTCCCTTTCTCTCTTTTCCCCCTTTTCTTTCCCTTTTCTCTCTCTCTCTCTCCCCTCTCCAGCCCTCCCAGCACCTCCATCACCTCCTCTGCACTGGCTCCAACAGCTCCGTGTCCTCCTGCTGCTGGGGACCCCAGACCTGGACACAGCTTTACCCCAGGGGGGGACAATCCCCTCCCTGGTGACCCTGATGGGGACCCTGATGGGGACCCTGATGGGGACACAGCCCAGGACGGGGGGGGCTCTGGGATCCCTCCTTGATCTCCCCACTCCTGGTGGGAACTCCTGGAGGAGCAGAGCAGCTCTGTGCCCCCCAGCCCTGGGGGACATTCTGGGGGTGAGGGTCTCTTACCCCGCAGTGGGTGGCTGTGGTCTCCTGGAAGTTGAAGAGCAGGGACCAAAGGACACAGAAGAGGAACCCAAAGAGGGGGCAGAACACTGTGCCCAGGGCCAGGGTGGTGAAACGGAGCCTGAAGAGGATCCCGTCCCGATCCAGGGGCAACGGAACCTGGAACATCCTGATGGACCTGGGAGGGAGGGAAGGGGTTGGGGGGATGATTGGGGGAGCCCCCTGAGCCCTGGGCTGGCACACAGAGAGCTGGAGGAGGTGAGCAAAGGAACCAGCCCAAAGGTGCAGAGAGCCCAAGGGAGGCAGAGCAGGGAGTCAGCAAATGGGGTTGGAAAAGCCCCTTGGGATCATCTGATCCCCCACCCCATGTCCCTCATCCCCACATCCCCTGGGACTGAAACCCCTCCAGATATGGAGACTCCACCACAAGATCCTCCTTGGGAAAAACCTTTGGGATCATGGAACCCAACCCTGACCCCATCCCCACTGTCCCATGTCCCTCATCCCCACATCCCCAGGCTCTGAAACCCCCCCAGGGATGATGGGGACTCCAGCCCTGCCCTGGGCAGCCTGGGCCAGGCCCTGACAACCCTTTCCAGGCAGAAATTCTTCCCCAGCTCCAACCTAAACCTCCCCTGGCACCACTTGAGTTGTGCCCAAAGTTCCTCTTGTCCCATCCCTTGTTCCTTGGGAGCAGAGCCCGACCCCCCCTGGCTCCAACCTCCTCTCAGGGGGTTGCAGAGGTCTCGGAGCAGGGGGGCAGCAGGGATGTCCCTGGCTGCAGGGCACAGGAAGCTGTCAGCTCTTTTCCCTGGGATGGTTCTGTCCAGAGAATTCCCGGGAGCTGCAGCAGGGACAGAGCTGACTCTGCTACAGCCCCAGCACCCCCCACACAGGGCTGCAGAACCCGGACCTGGTGAGTCCAGCACCAGTAAAGCTGTGCCCAGTGTCACCCAGTGTCACCCAGTGTCACCCAGTGCCCCCAGGGACCCCTCCAACCCCATCCAACCTCAACTCCAACATCCCCACCACCCACAGCTTCTCCAGGAAACCTCTCCCAGGCTCTCCCCACCCTCACTTCTCCCTCCCAGCTCCTCTCCAGCTCCCCTCTTCCACTTTGAAACCATCTCTCCTTGTCACCTCCCTCCAGGCCCTTGCCCAAAGTCCCTCCCCAGCTTTCCTGGAGCCCCTTCAGACACTGGGAGCTGCTCCAAGGGCTCCCCACAACCTTCTCTTGGTCTTTCCCTCTTTCTCTTTCTTTCTCTTTTTTCCCTTTCTTTTTCTCTTTTCCTTTCTTTCTGTCTCTTTCTTTCTTTTTCCTCTTTCTTTCTTTCTTTTTCTTTCTCTCTCTTTCTTTCTTCTTTCTGCCTTCCTTTTTCTCTTTTCTTTCCTTTTCTTTCTTTCTTCCTTTCCTTTTTTTTTTCCTTCTCTCTTTTTCTCTTTTTCCTTTTTCCCTTTTTCTTTCTCTCTTTCCCATTCTTTTTCTCTTTCTCCCTTTTCTCTTTTCTTTCTCTCTTTTTCCGTTTTTCCTTTTGCTCTTTTTCTCTTTCTCTTTCCCTTTTTTCCTCCTTCTTTTTCTGTCTCTTTCCTTCCTTCCTTCCTTCTTCCTTCCTTCCTTCCTTCCTCCCTTCCTTCCTTCCTTCCTTCCTTCCTTCCTTCCTTCCTTCCTTCCTTCCTTCCTTCCTTCCTTCCTTCCTTCCTTCCTTCCTTCCTTCCTTCCTTCCTTCCTTCCTTCCTTCCTTCCTTCCTTCCTTTTCTTTTTCCCTCTCTTTCTCTTTTCCCTTTTTCCCTTTTTCTTTCCCTTTTTCTCCTTCCTTTCCTTCCTCCCTTTCCCTTTCTCTCCCTTTCCCCCCCCCATCTGGTCACCCCTTTACCCCAGGGGGGTCTCCCCAGAGGTTTCCTCAGGACCCCCCCCCCCCCCTGCCCCCCCCCAGCCCCACCTGAGCCCCGAGACACCAAAATGCAGCAAATTCACCCCAAAACCCCTCAATAAAACAGGGTAGGGGGGGGATCCCCCTGCAGCTGGGGGTCTCCCCTGTGCCCCCCCACACCCCATGGGGACCCCGTGAGGGGCTGGGGGTGACCTGGGGACCCCCAGGGCTGATGTGAGGGGGGGGATGGGGCAGCTCTGACCCCCCCAGACCCCAATGGAGCCCCCGCTCAGACCCTGCCCCCCCCCAACCCCCCCTCAGGGCTTTGCCCCCAAATTGGGGGGGAATTAAAAAGCAAAAGTTGTGTCAGACACCTCCGGGTGCTCTGAGCCCCCTAAACCCTCTGGGACCCCACAAACCCCCTGGAATCCCCTAAACCCCCTGGAACCCCCCCAAAACCCCTCAAATTCCCCTCAGACCCCTCCAAACCCCCATTGGAACCCCCCCAAGCCCCCTGGGACCCCCCTAAACCCCCTGGGACCCCCCCACACCCTGGGACCTCTCAAACCCCTCTGGGACCCCCCCACCCCACTGGCACCCCACAACCCCCCCTCGGACCCCCCCATTCCCTAGGACTCCCCCACCCCCTGGGACCCCCCCGAAACCCCCCTCGGACCCCCCCACCCCCTGTGACCCCCTCAAACCCGACTGGGACCCCCCTGTGACCCCCCAAACCCCCTGGGACCCCCCTACACCCACTGGAACCCCTAAACCCCCTGGGAACCCCCACCCTCTAGGACTCCCCCACACCCCCTGGAACCCCCCAAACCCCTCTGAGACCCCCCCCATCACCCCACACCCCACGGACAGTCCCTCCCCTGGGTACCCCACACCCCACGGACACCCCACGGACACCCCCCGCCCCTGGTCCCCCCGGCTCCCCCCCCCTCAGCCCCGCACCCTTCAGCCCCCGCCGCGTCTCTCCATGGCCCCGCCCCCCGCTGCCCCTCCCCCTCCCTCTGCCGCTTCCGGGACCTTGCCCCGCCCCACACATGGGGGGAGGGGAGGGGACAGAGACAGAGCCGGGATGGGCACCGCCCACTGCAGCGCCCCCTACCGGCAGTCCTCCCGCACAGCAGCGCCCCCTACCGACACCACCCCTCACAGCAGCGCCCCCTACCGACCACCTCCTCCCTCACAGCAGCGCCCCCTACCGACACATCCCACTCAACACAGCGCCCCCTACCGACCGGCTCCTCCCGCACAGCAGCGCCCCCTACCGACACCACCCCTCACAGCAGCGCCCCCTACCGACACCCCTTACCCTACAGACCCCTCTGATAACAGCGCCCCCTACCGACCGGCTCCTCTCTCATAGCAGCGCCCCCTACCGACACACCCCCATCCCAAAGCAGCGCCCCCTACCGGCAGTCCTCCCACACAACAGCGCCCCCTACCGACAACCGCTCCACAGCAGCGCCCCCTACCGACCACCTCCTCCCTCACAGCAGCGCCCCCTACCGACACCACCCCCGCAGAGTAGCGCCCCCTACCGAGACTCTTTCAAAACAGCGCCCCCTACCGACAGCCACCTCCAGCAGCAGCGCCCCCTACCGACACAGCGCCCTCAGAGCAGCGCCCCCTACCGCCCCCCCCCCGGTCTTTTCACCCCCCACCACCCCCGCAGCTCCCTCGCGCTCTGTGATTGGCTGAGCTCGGGCTCCAGCCCCGCCCCCTTCCCTCCGAACTCCCCGGATGTTGAAGGAGCCAACGCCTCCCCCTCCCCCCCCTCCCACTTTCTCGACTCTTCCGCAGCGCTCTAAACCCCGCCCCCTCTCCCCGAGCCTCACCAATCAGCTCTGAAAACGCCGATGACGTCACGCGCGACGTCATCCAATCAGCGAGCAGCACTTCCTTTCCCCCCCCCTCCTCCCTCCCCACAGCCGCAGCCGGAAGGGAGGGGGCGGGGCATCCTGGCTCTCGGGCTCCCCCTCAGCCAATCGGGTGCGAGGGCGGGTGCGAGTGGCCAATGGGGAGACGCGGCGGGCGTCGCGCGGGGGCCGCTGGTGTCGCGGCGGGGCGGGCTGTGACGCAGTTGTTCTCTGCCCCTCACAGGCGGCGGCAGCAGCGGGAGCGGAGCGGGAACGGAACGGGAACGGCCCGGGCTGGGCTGGGCTTCCCTTGGAGCCTTTCCCTCAGCACCGCCGGTGAGCAGCGGGAGCGGGGGGTGAGGGGGGCAACGGGAGGGTTCGTTCCCGTTTCATTCCGCTTCTCCGCTCTGCGGCTTCGGGCGCTGCGGCGGCCTAGGGAGCGGGCAGGGACACAGCAGGCACGGAACAGGCGCAGAACAGGCACAGAACACGGACAGAACACGGACACAACACGGACACAACACGGACAGAACACAGACACAACACGGACAGAACACGGACAGAACACAGACACAACACGGACAGAACACGGACAGAACAGGCGCAGAACAGGCACAGAACACAGACACACAACACAGACACAACACGGACAGAACAGGCGCAGAACAGACGCAGAACAGGCGCAGAACACGGACCCAACACGAACACAACGCACAGAACACACAGAACACACCCCCTTCCGTCTTCTTCCCTTTCCTTCCCTTCCCTCTTCTCTCCTTCCTTCTCTTCTTCTCTCTCGTCCTCTCCTCGCAACCGCAGTGGTGGATCAAGGGTTGGACTCGATGATCTCTGAGGTCCCTTCCAACCCAGACAATTCCATGATTCCTTCCCTCTCCTTTTCTCTTGTTCCCTTCCCTCTCCTTCCCTCTCCTTCCCTCTCCTTCCCTCTCCTTCCCTCTCCTTCCCTCTCCTTCCCTCTCCTTCCCTCTCCTTCCCTCTCCTTCCCTCTCCGTCCCTCTCCTTCCCTCTCCTTCCCTCTCCTTCCCTCTCCTTCCCTCTCCTTCCCTCTCCTTCCCTCTCCTTCCCTCTCCTTCCCTCTCCTTCCCTCTCCTTCCCTCCTCCCCTCTCCCTTCCCTCTCCTTCCCTCTCCTTCCCTCTCCCTCCCCTTTTCCCCCTTTTCCCCTTTTCCCCCTTTCCCCCTTTTCCCCCCTTTTCCCCTTTTCCCCTTTTCCCCCTTTTCCCCCTTTTCCCCCTTTTCCCCCCTTTTCCCCTTTTCCCCTTTCCCCCTTTTCCCCCTTCTCCCCCCTTCTCCCCCCTTCTCCCCCCTTCTCCCCCCTTGTCCCCCCTTCTCCCCCCTTCTCCCCCCTTCTCCCCCCTTCTCCCCCCTTCTCCCCCCTTCTCCCCCCTTCTCCCCCCTTCTCCCCCCTTCTCCCCCCTTCTCCTCTCCCTTCCCTCAGCTCTGAGGTTCCTTCTCCAGTGTAACCCCATGTTAAACTTTAACCCAGCAGAGAAGAGGGAGAACCCACCACCAGGTTTCCCCCCTCACCCTTATTTAGCTTTTGCTGGTTTTTTTTTTAATTATTTTTTCCATGTTCAGTGTCTCTGGGGCAGGGGCAGAGGGAGGGTCCTGTGTGTGCTGTGTGAGGGGAGGGGGCTCTGGAACCCTTTGGATCTCCTGAGCCTGGGGGTGCTGGGGGCTGCCAGGGGTGCCTGAGATTTATTGGGAATTTATTGGGATTTTCAGTGGGGGCTGGGGGGTTTTGTGGGGGAATTTATTAGGAATTTATTGGGATTTCCTTGGTGTGTGGCTGGGGGGTTTCTGCTGTGTTGCTGTCAAGCTGCAGAAGGAGGGAGGGGTTGGGTCCAGCCAGGAGGGGCACAAGTGTTAAATGGATAAAAACCAAGTTCTGTTCATTTTTCAGAGTCCCCAAGTGGTTTGGGTGGGAAGAGACCCCAAAGCCCCTCCAGTCCCATCCCCTGCATGCTCAGGGACCCCTCGCCAGCCCATCCCTGGGCTGTAACCCCTCCAGGTCTCTCTCAGTTGTTCAGCTCAGCACTCACTTAATGAACTTTTAATAATTTAAATAATTTAATATTTATTTAATATTTAAAAATAACAATTTAAATTTGCTGAGGGGGCTCTGAGGGGCTCCCAGCCCCAGGAACCACCTCAGACCTGAGCTCTGTTGGGGTGGGAGGTGCTGAGGGTCTGGGGGGACCCTGGCAGAGGGTGAAGTTTGTTTAATGAGGTTTTTTTGGGGCTTTATTAAGTTAATTTTGGGGTTTCGTGGGGTGTCAGGGATCACCTGGCTCAGCCCTTGAGGGGAAGGAGGTTCCTGCGGGTTCAAAAGCAAAACCAAGAGTGGTCTCAGGAAGGGGAAGAGCGAAGGGAAAAAGAGGTTTTGGGAACTGCAAATGAGAGGGAAAAGGGTGAAGAGTTTGTGGTGCTGTTCAGGGGGGTTTGGTGAGGAATGCAGCTGAGGGGGTGCAGAGGAAATGTGGGTTTCCAGGGAGGAAAAGAAGAAAAAAATGATTTATTTAGAGCATTCTGGGGGTCAGGGGAGCACAGAGGGGGTGGGAGGTGTTCTGGAGGGCTCATGCAGGGCACAAGGGTTGAGTGTGAGGAGGGAGAGCTGGGCACACCTCTTCTTTGTGCTTCATCTCTGGAGAAGTTGGTTTAAAGTGCTTTTTAACTTTCCAAACTGCCACAATGACATCGTTGTAGTGACTGCAGCATCAGCTTCAGGTGGTGGTTTGATCAAAAATTAGGATTTTTATGGTTTTTTGAAAATATTTTTCTCTTAAGAGTCAGGGTTCTTCTCTTAAAGATCAGGATGTTTTTCCCCAAAAGCCAGTACTTTTTTCCTCAAAAAGCCAGGATTTTTTTACGCCAAAACCCAGGATTTTTTCTCCCAAAAAGCCAGGTTTTTTTCCCCAAAAAAGCTAGAAATTTTTTTTCACCAAAAACACAGAATTTTTTCCCCCCAAAACCCAGGTTTTTTTCCCCTCAGAAGCCAGGATGTTTTTTCCTCCCCAAACCCCAGGATTTTTTCCCCCAAAGACAGGAATTTTTTTTGCCAAAAACCCAGGATTTTTTTCCACCCAAAAGCCAGGTTTTTTCCCTCAAACCCAGGATTTTTTTTTTCCAAAAACCCAGGGGTTTTTTCCCCCCCAAACCCAGGACTTTTTTCCCCCCAAAACCCAGGTTTTTTTCCCAAACCCCAGGTTTTTTTCCCAAACCCCAGGATCTTTTTCCCCCCAAACCCCAGGATCTTTTTCCCCCCAAACCCCAGGACTTTTTTGCCCCCAAACCCAGGTTTTTTTGCCCCCAAACCCCAGGGTTTTTTGCCCCCAAACCCCAGGACTTTTGCCCCCCAAAACCCAGGTTTTTTGCCCCCAAACCCCAGGATGTTTTCCCTCCAAAAGCCAGGTTTTCCCAAAGCCAGGAATTTTTGCCAAACCCAGGGTTTTTCCCCAAAAGTCAGCATTTTCCCCAAACCCCAGGACTTTCCCCAAACCCAGGATCTTTTTCCCAAACCCAAGTTTTCCCCCCAAACCCCAGGATTTTTTCCCCCCAAAACCCAGGATTTTTCCCCCCCAAAACCCAGGATGTTTTTCCCCCCAAAACCCAGGATGTTTTTCCCCCCAAAACCCAGAATTTTTTCCCCCCAAAACCCAGGACTTTTTCCCCCCCAAAACCCAGGATTTTTCCCCCCCCAAACCCAAGTTTTTTTTCCCCCCCAAAACCCAGGTTTTTTTCCCCCCCAAACCCAGGATTTTTCCCCCCCAAACCCAGGATTTTTCCCCCCAAAAGCCAGAATTTTTCCCCCAAAGCCAGGATTTTTTCCCCAAAAAGCCAGAAATTTTTCCCCCCAAAACCCAGAATTTTTCCCCCCCCAAACCCAGGATGTTTTTCCCCCCCAAACCCAGGATTTTTTCCACCCAAAACCCAGAATTTTTTTCCACCCAAAAGCCAGGTTTTTTCCCCCAAAGCCAGGAATTTTTTTTGCCAAAAACCCAGGGTTTTTTTCCCCAAAAAGTCAGCATTTTTTCCCCCCCAAACCCAGGATCTTTTTTCCCCCCAAAACCCAGGTTTTTCCCCCCAAACCCAGGGCCTTTTTCCCCCCAAACCCCAGGATTTTTCCCCCCCAAAAAGCCAGGGTTTTTTCCCCCCCAAAACCCAGGATTTTTTTTCCCCAAACCCCAGGATTTTTCCCCTCCAAAACCCTTTTTTTTTCCCCCAAAAAGCCAGCATTTTTTTCCCCCCCAAAACCCAGAATTTTTTTTCCTCCAAAACTCAGGGTTTGTTTCCCCCCAAACCCAGGATGTTTTTCCCCCCAAACCCAGGATGTTTTTCCCCCCAAAACCCAGGTTTTTTTTTCCCCCAAAAAGCCAGTTTTTTTCCCCCCCAAACCCAGGATTTTTTCCCCCCAAAACCCAGGATTTTTTTCCACCCAAAAGCCAGGTTTTTTCCCCCAAAGCCAGGAATTTTTTTTGCCAAAAACCCAGGGTTTTTTTCCCCAAAAAGTCAGCATTTTTTCCCCCCCCAACCCAGGATCTTTTTCCCCCCCAAAACCCAGGATTTTTTCCCCCCAAAACCCAAGTTTTTTTTCCCCAAAACCCAGGATGTTTTTCCCCCCAAAACCCAGGATGTTTTTTCCCCCAAACCCAGGGTTTTTTCCCCCCAAACTCAGGAATTTTTTCCACCCAAAACCCAGGTTTTTTCCCCCAAAGCCAGGAATTTTTTTTGCCAAAAACCCAGGGTTTTTTTCCCCAAAAAGTCAGCATTTTTCCCCCCCAAAACCCAGGACTTTTTTCCCCCAAAACCCAGGACTTTTTTCCCCCAAACCCCAGGATGTTTTTTTCCCCCAAAACCCAGGATGTTTTTTTCCCCCAAAACCCAGGGTTTTTTGCCCCCAAAACCCAGGATTTTTTTCCACCCAAAACCCAGGTTTTTCCCCCCAAAGCCAGGAATTTTTTTTGCCAAAAACCCAGGGGTTTTTTCCCCAAAAAGTCAGCATTTTTCCCCCCCAAAACCCAGGACTTTTTTCCCCCCAAAACCCAGGACTTTTTTCCCCCCAAAACCCAGGTTTTTTTCCCCAAACCCAGGATGTTTTTTCCCCCAAAACCCAGATTTTTTTTCCCCAAAAAAACCCAGGACTTTTTTCCCCTCAAAACCCAGATTTTTTTCCCCAAAACCCAGGATGTTTTTCCCCCCCCAAAACCCAGGATCTTTTTTCCCCCCAAAACCCAGGATCTTTTTTCCCCCCAAAACCCAGGATCTTTTTTCCCCCCAAAACCCAGGATTTTTTCCCCCCAAAACCCAGGGTATTTTTTCCCCCCAAAACCCAGGTTTTTTTTCCCCAAAACCCAGTATATTTTCCCCCCAAAACCCAGGATGTTTTTTGCCCCCAAAACCCAAGTTTTTTTCCCCCAAACCCCAGGATTTTTTTCCACCCAAAAGCCAGGTTTTTTCCCCCAAAGCCAGGAATTTTTTTTGCCAAAAACCCAGGGTTTTTTTCCCCAAAAAGTCAGCATTTTTTCCCCCCCAAACCCCAGGACTTTTTTCCCCCCAAACCCAGGATTTTTCCCCCCAAAACCCCAGTTTTTTTTCCCCCCAAACCCCAGGATTTTTTCCCCCCAAAACCCAGGGGTTTCTTCCCCTCAAAACCCAGGGTTTTTTTTCCCAAACCCAGGATTTTTTCCCCAAAACCCAGAATTTTTCCCCCCAAAACCCAGGATTTTTTTCCCCCAAAACGCAGGACTTTTTTCCCCCCAAAACCCAGGTTTTTTTCCCCAAACCCAGGGTCTTTTTCCCCCCAAACCCCAGGATTTTTCCCCCCCAAAACCCAGGATGTTTTTTCCCCCAAAACCAGGATTTTTTCCCCCCAAAACCCAGAATTTTTTCCACCCAAAACCCAGGATTTTTTCCACCCAAAAGCCAGGTTTTTCCCCCAAAGCCAGGAATTTTTTTTGCCAAAAACCCAGGGTTTTTTTCCCCAAAAAGTCAGCATTTTTCCCCCCCAAACCCCAGGACTTTTTTCCCCCCAAAACCCAGGATTTTTCCCCCCCAAGACCCAAGATTTTTTTCCCCCCAAACCCAGGATTTTTTCCCCCAAAAACACAGAATTTTTTCCCCCCAAAACCCAGGACTTTTTCCCCCCAAAACCCAGGTTTTTTCCCCCCAAAACCCAGGTTTTTTCCCCCCAAAAGCCAGAATTTTTTCCCCCCCAAAAGCCAGGACTTTTTTCCACCCAAAACCCAGATTTTTTCCCCCCAAAACCCAGGATTTTTCCCCTCCAAAACCCTTTTTTTTCCCCCCAAAAAGCCAGCATTTTTTTCCCCCCCAAAACCCAGGATTTTTTCCCCCAAAAAACACAGAATTTTTTTCCCCCCAAAACCCAGGTTTTTCCCCCCAAACCCAGGATCTTTTTCCCCCCAAACCCAGAATTTTTTCCACCCAAAACCCAGGATGTTTTTCCCCCCAAACCCAGGTTTTTTCCCCCCAAAGCTGCAGCCCCAGGGGTTGCTCTGGTTCTGAGGGTTCTGTGCTCTGGTTCTGGTTGAGTCCCCCTGGTTTGGGTGAAAACAAAGCTGCTTTGGGGCTCGGAGGGGAGAGAGTGGGTGGGGGGGGGGGGGTGCTAAGTCTGTGGAGAAAGCAGGGCTTGGTTTGGGTGTAAATCTGACCAAATGGGTAAAACTGAAGCGTTTAAACCCACTGTTTATGTTAAAAACATCCCCCTGCAGCCTTCCTGCTTTCCCAGCTCTCTGGGTTGCAGGATTTCCATGGATTTCACCCCAAATCAGTGCTGGGGTTGCTGCCCTTGTCCTGGGAGCTCCCAGCCTGGAGCAAAAACCTTGAGTTTGCCTGAAAACGGATGAAACCTCCCCAAAAGCCCAGAGGGACCCCCTGGGGGCTCTGGAACTGGGTTTTTGGTGGGGTTTTTTTTTCTCCAGTTTGCCCAGAAACTGGAAGGGGGAGGCAGGGGGGTTGTGATGTCACTGGGGTCTGGGGGTTCCTGTCCTTTGGGGGGTTCTAAACCCGGGGGTGTCACTGGAGGGGACCCCTCCAGGCAGGAGGAGGAGGAGTGGGAGATGAGTTCTCCAGGTAAGGCTGAAAAGAAAACCCTTTATAATTCTCCTTTTTTTAGGTTGAGGGGGTAATAAAAAGGTAAATCCACCCCGAAAATGTTTAACAAATCTTTTGGGACTCCTTTTGGAGGCAGCACTGGCTTTGGGACAACGTCCACTTTTGGGCAAAGTAAGTAAGAATTCAGTCAATTTGGGGTTTGTGGGGTTTGGTGTGGGGTTTGGTGTTCTCCTGGAGGTGCAGGTGGAGGATCAGGTGAAGGAACCTGGGGAGGGAGGAGGTTGAGGAGCCCTCAGCTTCTCCTCTATCCAAGAATTTGATGGAATTCTGGGAATTTCACCCCAGTTTGGGGGAATTACCTGAAATCTGCTTTTCTAAAAGCAAAGTGGAATTCTGGGGTTTAAAACAGAGTGGGGAGGAAAAATTCTTATTTTCTGGGAAAACCTGGGAAGGAAGTAAACAGTTTGAGGAGAAAACTCCTTTAAATACCCCAGAGGGGGAGGTTGGAGTTGTTAAAACTGAGAGAAAATGGTGAAAATGCAACGTTTTGGGGAAAAAAACCCAGAATCATTCTGTTTGTCCTTCTGGGGGCTGAGGAGAGCACCTTGCAGGTGCTGTTGGAGGAGGCAGAGGAGGTTCCTGCGCCCTCTGGGCAGTTCCCTGCAGGTTTTGGGGTGCTGAGGTTCTGGTTTCACCCCACAGATGCTGGGTTCGGAACCACCAGTGGAGGAGCCTTTGGGACATCAGCTTTTGGGTCCAACAACAACACTGGGGGGCTCTTTGGGGCCACACAGACCAAACCAGGTATGGCTGAGCTGAGCCTCACAGAGAAATGGGGCTCAGAAAGAACCCAAAACGAGGAAAAAAAACCCAAAAAACCCTTAACCAGCACCAAAACCCAACTGACCCCAAACCCCCCCCTGAGGAGCTGCTGAGTGGAAATAATTCCTGGGTTTTGGGTTTTTTTCTCCTTTCCAGGAGGGTTGTTTGGGTCCACCACGTTCAACCAGCCAGCCACCTCCTCCACCAGCACTGGGTTTGGCTTCGGAACCTCCACTGGGACCTCCAACAGCCTCTTTGGTACCACCAGCACCGGGGGGGGCCTCTTCTCCTCACAGAGCAATGCCTTCGCCCAGAGCAAGCCCACGGGCTTTGGCAGTGAGTCAGAACCGGGGTTCTGGGGGGTTCTGCTGGGCCCAGGGGTGGTTCTGGTGGGGGCTGGGGAGGTTCTGAATGGCCCAGGGGGGGGTTCTGAATGGCCTTGGGGGGGTTCTGAATGGCCTTGGGGGGGTTCTGCTGGGCCCAGGGGGGGTTCTGCTGGGCCCTGGGGGGGGTTCTGCTGGGCCCTGGGGGGGGTTCTGGTGGGTCCTGGGGGGGTTCTGGTGGGTCCTGGGGGGGTTCTGATGGGCCCTGGGGTTCTGATGAGTCCTGGGGGTTCTGTGGGTCCTGGGGGTTCCAAGAAGGGCCCATGGGTGGGTTCTGATGTCCCTGGGTGGGTTCTGATGGGCCCTGGGTGGGTTCTGGTGGGCCCTGGGTGGGTTCTGGTGGGCCCTGGGTGGGTTCTGATGGGCCCTGGGGGGGTTCTGAAGGGCCCTGGGTGGGTTCTGATGGGCCCAGAGGGGGTTCTGATGGGTCCTGGGGGGTTCTGATGGGTCCTGGGGTGGGTTCTGATGGGCCCTGGGTGGGTTCTGATGGGGCCTGGGTGGGTTCTGATGGGGCCTGGGTGGGTTCTGATGGGGCCTGGGGGGGTTCTGATGGTCCTTGGTGGGTTCTGATGGGTCCTGGGTGGGTTCTAAATGGCCCAAGGGGGGTTCTGATGGTCCTTGGTGGGTTCTGATGGGTCCTGGGGGGGTTCTGATGGGCCCAGAGGGGTTTTTGGGGCTGGAAGAGCTGCAGATTTATTTTTTGAGGGTTTTGTGGAGTTTGGAAGAGTTCTGGGTGGGGTTTTAGGGGTGTTTAGGGGTGTTTAGGGGTGTTTAGGGGGGTTTAGGGGTGTTTAGGGGGGTTTAGGGGTGTTTAGGGGGGTTTAGGGGTGTTTAGGGGGTTTTAGGGGGGTTTAGGGGTGTTTAGGGGGGTTTAGGGGTTTTGGGTTTCTCTAGGGTTTAATGACATTTTTCAGGGGTTTTGGGGAATTTTTTTCCTGAGTTTTGTGGAGATTTGGGGCTTTTGTGGGATTGTTTTTATTTTTAAGGGTTTAGTTTGATTTTTTCATGGAGTTTATTGGAGATTTGGGACAGTTCCCAGGGGTTTGGGGAGTTTGGGGGGTTTGGGGGAGGTTTTATTGTTTGGGGTTTTGTGCTGGTTTTCAGGATTTTTTTGGGGTTTTTCTGGTTTTGGAGTTTTCTGGGGCTTTTTTCAGGCTTTGTAGCATTTTTTTGGAGTGGTTTTTTTTTTTTCCTTAGAGCTCTGTAGTTTTTTCCTGGGGTTTTGTGAGGATTTTCTAAGGATTTCTTGTTTTTATGGCTGGTCAGGGCCTTTTTTATGGATTTCTTAGGGTTTTGTGGGTTTGTTATAGGATTTAGTTTTAGGATTTTAGGATTTTTTTTAGGATTTTTTTAGGATTTTTTTAGGATTTTTTTAGGATTTTTTTTTAGGATTTTAGGATTTTTTTTACGCTTTTTTTACGCTTTTTTTTTAAGGATTTATTTAAGGATTTTTTTTTAAGGATTTTAGGATTTTTTTTAGGATTTTTTTTAAGGATTTTTAAGGATTTTTTTTAGGATTTTTTTAGGATTTTTTTTAGGATTTTTTTTAGGCTTTTTTTAGGCTTTTTTTAGGCTTTTTTAGGCTTTTTTTAGGCTTTTTTTAGGCTTTTTTTAGGCTTTTTTTAGGCTTTTTTTTAGGATTTTAGGGGTTTTTTAAGGATTTTTTTAAGGATTTTTTTAAGGATTTTTTTAAGGATTTTTTTAAGGATTTTTTTAAGGATTTTTTTAAGGATTTTTTTTAGGATTTTTTTTAGGATTTTATTTTTTTTTTAGGATTTTGTGGTCTTTTTTTCCTTTCTTGGGGTTCCCAGTGACTCCCTCCTGGGCTGCAGTAGCTGAGAGGGCTCCTGATGCAGCTGACCCCAGCCACAAGCTTTAAAATCAGCAGAAATCGGGGGATTCCTGGGTGGTTTTGAGCATCTTTGGCATTTTGAGCATCTTTGGCGTTTTTGAAGCATTTCCTCACGGAGCTCCAGTTGGTTTTGCTCCTGGCCCTGAAATCCTTGGAATCCCCCCCAAACCTCAGCTGTAACCCCCTGCAGCAGCAGATCTGCTGAGGAGAGAGCAGAAACCTCCCAGGTCCCCTCCCCACACTGGTTTTTATTTAATTTTACTGATTTCTTGCTGTTTTGGTGTTTGCTCAGGAAGGGCCAATCCCTCCCCCCCCCACCTTGAAAACCAACGCTTCAAACTCCACCTTTTTGGTCATAAAAACATTTTGGTGCCAGCTTTAAAGTTCAGCTTATTGCACTCACCTTTTCTCTCTTTTTTTTTTTTATTTATTTTACCATTTCTGAAGACTTTGGGACCAGCACCAGCAGTGGGGGCCTCTTTGGAACCACCAACACCACTTCCAACCCTTTTGGCAGCACTTCTGGCTCCCTCTTTGGTCCCACCAGTTTCACTGCTGCTCCCACTGGCACAACCATCAAGTTTAACGTAAGTTTGGCTGCTCCTGACCCAAACCTCGGACATTTCACAGGGTTTTGGCCTCCCAGGGTTGCCATGGTTACTGAGCTAGGGAAAAAAAAGGAGGGTTTTATCCCCCAGTGTGCTCCCACCCTCACGTGGAGCTCAGGGAGGCAGCAGGAGCCTTGGGGTGCTGAGCACCACCCAGAATCCTGAGGTTTGGCCCCTCAGCACCCCCTCCCCACCTTGTTTTGGGGACCCCTCCAAGGGTGGGGACCCCCCCAGGGGCAGCCCCTTCAGTGCTTGCCCACCCTGAGCCCAACAGATGGGGTCAGGCTCCAGCCTCAGCCTCTCCTCGTGCAGCTTGGGGGTGTTGCCCTCACCCTGCTGCTTTGGGATAAGAAATTGGGAGTTTTTTGCTAAATGTGCAGAAATTGGGCCCATTCCTGCTTTGTTTCTCCTGGGGTTTCATCCAGGAGCTGCTGGAAAGGAGCCCTGGGGTTGGGAAGTGGGAACAGAACCAGTGGATGGATTTTACCCAAACTGGTCCTGCTGAGAGAGGGTTTGGAAGTTCTGTGGTGGTTGAAAATGGGGGGTGAAACCTGCCTGGAACTGGGGGAACTGGGACTTGCTGGGAAGGGGAGGTTTTCCCCTAAAACTCCTGTTGGTTCCAATCCTCAGAACTGAGCTGATAAAGCTGAAACTTTAATTTTGGGGGGGATGTGGCTGGAACTGGGCTGAGAATTTGGGCATCCTGAGTGTCACGTTGTTAAGAAACAGGAGAGGGGTGAAATCCATCCCTAACACCCCAAAGTTTACCTAAACCATCCCCAGCACCTCAAATTTAACGTAAATCATCCCTTAACACCCCAAAATTCACCTAAACCATCCCTAACACCCCAAAGTTTACCTAAACCATCTCCAGCACCTCAGATTTACCTAAACCATCCCTTAACACCCCAAATTTACCTAAACCATCCTTGGCACCTCAAATTTAACCTAAACCATCCCTAGCACCCCAAAATTCACCTAAACCATCCCTAGCACCCCAAAATATACCTAAACCATCACTAACATCCCAAATTTAACCTAAACCATCCCCAGCACCCCAAAATTCACCTAAACCATCCCCAGCACCTCAAATTTAACCTAAACCATCCCCAGCACCTCAAATTTAACCTAAACCCTCCCTAACACCCCAAATTTACCTAAACCATCCCCAGCACCTCAAATTTAACCTAAACCATCCCTCAACACCCCAAAATTTACCTAAACTATTCCTAGCACCTCAAATTTAGCCTAAACCATCCCTTAACACCCCAAAGTTCACCTAAACCATCCCCAGCACCCCAAATTTAACCTAAACCATCCCCAGCACCCCAAAATTTACCTAAACTATTCCTAGCACCTCAAATTTAGCCTAAACCATCCCTTAACACCCCAAAGTTTACCTAAACCATCTCCAGCACCCCAAATTTAACCTAAACCATCCCCAGCACCCCAAAATTTACCTAAACTATTCCTAACACCTCAAATTTAGCCTAAACCATCCCTAGCACCCCAAATTTACCTAAACCCTCCCTAACACCCCAAATTTACCTAAACCGTCCTTGGCACCTCAAATTCACCTAAACCATCCCCAGCACCCCAAAGTTTACCTAAAGCATCTCCAGTACCTCAAATTTAACCTAAACCATCCCTTAACACCCCAAAATTTACCTAAACCATCCCCAGCACCCCAAAATTTACCTAAACCCTCCCTAACACCCCAAAGTTTACCTAAACCATCCCTGGCACCTCAGAATTTACCTAAACCATCCCCAGCACCTCAAATTTAACCTAAACCATCCACAGCACCCCAAAGTTTACCTAAACCATCCCTAACACCCCAAAATTTACTTAATCCATCCCCAGCACCTCAAATTTACCTAAAACTTGAAAAACCAAAGCTAGAAAATGAACCCTGCTTTCTGGTTTGGGTGCCAGGGGCTTCCATCCCCCTCCTGCTTGCCTCTGAGCCTGCAGAGAGGTTCCTCAGAGTGCTGGAGGCTGCGTGGGGCAGGGCAGCACAAACTCAGAATCCCAGAACCATTTGGGTTGGAAAGGACCTCAGAGCTCATCAAGTCCAACCCTTGATCCACTCCCCCCGTGGTTCCCAGCCCATGGCACTCAGTGCCACATCCAGGCTCTTTGGAAAGATCTCCAGACACGGAGAATCCACTACTTCCCTGGGCAGCCCATTCCAATGCCTGATCACCCTCTCCAGAAAGAAATTCTTTCTCATCTCCAACCTAAACCTCCCTGGCACAACTTGAGACCCTGCCCTCTTGTCTTGCTGAGAGTTGCCTGGGAAAAGAGCCCAACTCCTGGCTCCAACCTCCTTTCAGGGAGTTGGAGAGAGTGATGAGGTCTCCCCTGAGCCTCCTCTTCTCCAGCCTCAACACCCCCAGCTCCCTCAGCCTCTCCTCACAGCATCTCTGCTGGATCCCTTCCCAGCCCAGTTCCCTCCTTTGGACCTGCTCCAGCACCTCAAGCTCCTTCCTGAGGGGCTGAGGGGCCCAGAACTGGACACAGGACTCAAGCTGTGGCCTCCTCCCCAGGGGCAGAATCCTTTCCCTGGATCTCTTGGCCACACTTCTTCCTCATCCAGGATGCCATTGGGATTCTTGGCCACACTGCTGGCTCATGGTCACCTTCCAGGTCCCTTTCTGCCACTCTGGAGCTCCCCATGGGGTTGTTGTGGCCAAAGTGCAGGATCCAGCACTTGGAATGTTGAATCTCATCCTGTTGGGATCATCCCAACTCTCCAACCTCCTTTCAGGGAGTTGGAGAGAGTGATGAGGTCTCCCCTGAGCCTCCTCTTCTCCAGCCTCAACACCCCCAGCTCCCTCAGCCCTTCCTCACAGCAATTTTGCTGGATCCCTTCACAGCCTCCTTGCTCTTCTCTGGACCTGCTCCAGCACCTCAATCTCCTTCCTGAGCTGAGGGGCCCAGAACTGGACACAGGACTCAAGCTGTGGCCTCCCCAGGGCTGAGCACAGGGGCAGAATCCCTTCCCTGCACCTGCTGGCCACGCTCTTCCTCAGCCAGCCCAGGATGCCATTGGCCTTCTTGGCCACCTGGGCACACTGCTGCCTCCTCTTCAGCTTCCTGCCAATCCCAGCTCCCTTTCTGCCACTCTGTGCCCAGCCTGCAGCTCCCCAGGGGGTTGTTGTGGCCAAAATTCAGGATCCAGCACTTGGAATGTGCTCATCCCCTTGGGGCTACACCTGGCTGCAACCAGGGTTCAGGGAGTTGCAGAGAGTGATGAGGTCTCCCCTGAGCCTCCTCTTCTCCAGCCTCAACACCCCCAGCTCCTTCAGCCTCTCCTCACAGCATCTCTGCTGGATCCCTTCACCAGCCCACTTGCCTCCTTTGGACCTGCTCCAGCACCTCAAGCTCCTTCCTGAGGGGCTGAGGGGCTCAGAAGGTTTTGGGGTTCCCCTTTTCACCCCTCACCCTTGCCTTGCAGCCCCCCACGGGCACAGACACCATGGTGAAGTCTGGGGTCAGCACCAGCATCAACACCAAGCACCAGTGCATCACTGCCATGAAGGAGTACGAGAGCAAGTCCCTGGAGGTGAGTGCTCACACGGGAACCTGCTCCTGCCTTGGCACAGGCTCTCAGGCTCTGAACACACGGCATCTGGCTTACAAGGAGAGGGTTTTAGCTGAAAATAGATTATTTTTAGCTGAAAACACATTTTTTTTGTTAAAATAGATTTTTTTTAGCTGAAAATAGATTATTTTTAGCTGAAAACACATTTTTTTTGTTAAAATAGATTTTTTTTAGCTGAAAATAGATTATTTTTAGCTGAAAATAGATTATTTTTAGCTGAAAATAGATTTTTTTTTAGCTGAAAATAGATTATTTTTAGCTGAAAATAGATTTTTTTTAGCTGAAAATAGATTTTTTTTTAGCTGAAAATAGATTTTTTTACCTGTAAATAGTTTTTCTACCTGTAATTTTTTAAATTACATAATTAAATAATTTTTTAAATTAATTTTTTACCTGTAAATAGCTTTTCTTTTTACCTGTAAATAGGTTTTTTTATCTGTAAATGGAATTTTTTTTTACCTATAGATTTTTTTTTTTACCTGTAAGTAGATTTTTTACCTATAGGTTTTTTTTTTACCTGTAAATAGATTTTTTTTTAGCTGAAAATAATTTTTTTTTCGCCTGTAAATAGATTTTTACCTATAGTTTTTTTTACCTGTAAATAGATTATTTTTTTACCCATAAATAGGTTTTCTTTCTACCTGTAAATAGATTTTTTTACCTCTAAATAGTTTTTTTACCTATAGGGATTTTTTTACCTGTAAATTGATTTTTTTACCTGTAAACAGCTTTTCTTTTACCTGTAAACAGCTTTTCTTTTACCTGTAAATAGATTTTCTTTTACCTGTAAATAGATTTTCTTTTACCTGTAAATAGATTTTTTTACCTTTAAATAGGTTTTCTTTTTTTACCTGTAAATGGAATTTTTTTTTACCTATAAATAGATTTTTTTTTTGACCTGTAAATAGATTTTTTACCTATAGGGTTTTTTTTTACCTGTAAATAGTTCTTCTTTTTACCTGTAAATAGGTTTTCTTTTTTTTATCTGTAAATGGATTTTTTTTTACCTATAAATACATTTTTTTTTACCTGTTAATATTTTTTTACCCGTAAATAGATTTTCTTATCTGCAAATAGATTTTTTCTTACCTCTAAATAGATTTTTTTTTACCTGTAAATAGGTTTTTTTTTACCTGTAAATAGATTTTTTTACCTGTAAACAGGTTTTTTTTTCCTGTTAATAGTTTTCTTTTACCAGTAAATAGATTTTTTTTACCTGTAAATGAATTGTTTTCCACCTCTTAGAGGATTTCCTTTGCCTTGCACTGCACCCTGAGCCTGTGGATGAGCAGCTTTTGCCTCCAAGCAGACTTTTTTTACCAGTAAACAATTTTTTTCCCCCTACAAATACTTTTTTGCCTGGAGGTTTTTTTTGCCTACAGACAGACTTTTGTCATAAATCAGTGGGTTTTTAGTATTATTTGATACGTTTTTGTACGTTTATTTCTGTTTCTATTTCTATAGCTAGGTACATTTGTGTGCATTGGATGTGTTCTGTGTGTAGATCTCTTTGGTGTGTGTAGTTTTCTGTATTTCTCTATTTCTGTTTTGTAGCTTTCACCCTCAGGTTGGTTTTTTGATACTTCAGATTTTGGGAAAAAGGGGAAAGGGAAAAAGGGGGAAGGGGAAGAGAGAGGAAGAGGAGGGGAAAAGGAGGAAAAAAGGGAAGAGAGAAAGAAGGGAAAAGGGGAAAAGGGAAGAGGAGAGAGGAAAAGGGGGAAGAGAGAAAAGAGGGAAAAAGGAAAAAAAAAGGGAAGAGAGAAAAGGGGAAAAAGAAAAAAGGGAAGAGAGAAAGAAGAGGGAAAAGGAAAAAATGGAAAGAGAAGAGGGGGAAAAGGAGGAAAAAAAAGGGGAAGAGAGAGAAGAGGGGAAAAAGGGGAAGAGAGAAGGAAGAGGAGAAAAAGAAGAAGAGAAGAGGGAAAAGGAGAAAAATGGGAAGCGAGAGAAGAGGGGAAAAAGGAGGAAAAGGGGAAGAGAGAGAAAGAAGAGGGGAAAAAGGGGAAGAGAGAGAAAGAAGAGGGAAAAAGGAGAAAAAGGAAGAGAGTAGCGGAAAAAGGGGAAGAGAGGGAAAGGGGAGGGGAAAAAGAAAAGAGAGAAAGAAGAGGGAAAAAAGAAAAAAGGGGAAGAGAGAGAGGAAAAAGGAGAAAGGGGAAGAGAGAGAAAGAGGAGGGGAAAAGGGAGGAAAAAAAAGGAAGAGAAAGAAGAGGGGAAAGGAGAAAAGGGAAGAGAGGAAGAGGGGGAAAAGGAGAAAAAAAAAGGGGAAGAGAGAAAGAAGGGGGAAAAAAGGGAAGAGAAAGAAGAGGGGAAAAAGAAGAAAAGGGGGAAGAGAGAAGAGGGAAAAAGGGGAAGAGAGAAAGAAGAGGGAAAAGAGAATAAAAAAAGGGGGAAGAGAGAAAGAGGAGGGGAAAAAAAAAGAGAGTAGGGGAAAAAGGGGAAGAGAGGGAAAGAGGAGGGGAAAAAGGAAGAGAGAGGAGGGGAAAAAGGAAAAAAAAGAGGAAGAGAGAAAGGAGGGGAAAAGGAGAAAGGGGAAGAGAGAGAAAGAGGGGAAGAGGGAGGAAAAAAAAGGAGAGAAGAAGGGAAAAAGGGGAAGAGAGAAGAGGGGAAAGGAGAAAAAAGGGGAAGAGAGAAAGAGGAGGGGAAAAGGAGAAAAGGGAAGATGAGGGGAAAAGGAGGAAAAGGGGAAGAGAGAGAAAGAAGAGGGGGAAAAAAGAAAGGGGAAGAGATAAGAAGAGGGAAAAAGGAGAAAAGGGGGAAGAGAGAAGAGGGAAAAA
>JALBCY010000074.1:1049531-1054412 GCA_023079485.1 Archilochus colubris
CTCTCCTTGCCCCCCTCTCCTTGCCCCCCTCTCCTCCTGGTTGTCCCTTCTCCTCCTGGTTGTCCCCTCCCTTCTCCTTGGTGTTTTTTAACCCATTTCTCAGAACCACTGTTGCTCCTGAGCTGCTCCTCACCCACCACTTCCCCCAGTAAGAGTTCTGGAGCATTCTTCCATCCCTCACTGGTTACCATTTTATTCATTACCAATTTATTCCTCATTTTATTCATTATTACCCATTTATTCCTCATTTTATTCATTACTACCCATTTATTCCTCATTTTATTCCTGACTTTATTAACCAGCTTTGTGCCTCAGTGCTGTTACCATCAGTGCCAAAAACCTCTGGGTTTTTTTTTTTGTCCTTTTCCTCTCTTTAGGGTCTCTTTGGGGTAACCCAACCCTCACAACCTGGAGGCCTCTTTGGCACAGCTGCCAACACCAATGCTGGCACAGGATTTGGGACAGGAACTGGGCTTTTTGGACAAACCAACACAGGGTTTGGTGTTGGAGGTTCGGTACGTTGGGAGAAAACAAAGTAATAAAATCAGTTCAAATAGAAGTGGCTCTTCCTGCATGGGGACCTCTGGGGAATTAAGAACCCAAAAAAAACCCAAATGAGGTTTTGTGTGGGGTGCAGGATCTGGGAGAGCTGGGGTGGAGGAATGGCTTTGATTAACAACCCCTTAATTAGAGGCAGTCAGAGAGATGCTGGGGATGCAGGGTGGTCCAGGACAGGAATTTCAGTTGTTTGGTGGTGGTTTGAGGGGAAAAAAAACCCCAAGAGCTTTCTCCTTGCTGGTGGTTTTGTTTTAGTGTGGTGACAGAAGTGGTTGTCACCACAGCAGGGGGTGGCCCTGTCCCAGTGGCTCCCGTGAACCCCCCTGAGCTGGGAGCTCCTGGGTGCCCTTCAGCTTCTCAGGGGCCTGAACATCACCCTCAGGTTCCTAAACTCTCCTGGATTTATTTTTTATGCCTTTCAGACCCTGTTTGGTAACAAACCTGCTGGATTTGGAACCACCACCACCAGTGCTCCCTCCTTTGGCACCACCACTGGCGGCGGGCTCTTTGGTAACAACCCCCCCAGAACCTTGGGACCCAACCAGCACAGAACCTTGGGACCCATTCCCCACCCAGCCCAGAACCTTGGGACCCAACCAGCACAGAACCTTGGGACCCATTTCCCACCCAGCCCAGAACCCTGGGACCCACCCAGCCCAGAACCCCGGGGGCCCAGCCAGGCAGCCCAGAACCCCGGGGGCCCAGCCAGGCAGCCCAGAACCCTGGGGCCCAGCCAGGCAGCCCAGAACCCTGGGGCCCAGCCCCCCCAGAACCTTGGGGCCCAGCCCCCCCCAGAACCCTGGGACCCAACCAGCCCAGAACCCTGGGACCCAACCAGCCCAGAACCCTGGGACCCAACCAGCCCAGAACCCTGGGACCCAACCAGCCCAGAACCCTGGGGCCCAACCAGCCCAGAACCCTGGGGCCCAGCCAGCCCAGAACCCTGGGGCCCAACCAGGCAGCCCAGAACCCTGGGGCCCAACCAGGCAGCCCAGAACCCTGGGGCCCAGCCAGGCAGCCCAGAACCCTGGGGCCCAGCCAGGCAGCCCAGAACCCTGGGACCCATCCCTCCCCCCCAGCCCTTTGGGACCCCACCAGTCCAGAACCTTCGGGACCAGCCCTGAACTTCAGTTACCAAAACAAACACATGCAGTTTGGGTAGATTTAAAGAAACTAATGGTGTTTCCCCCACTCTGCTGTGTGTGTGACCCCCCTGACTGCTGAGTCTGTTGTAAATGTTCCCATCCTGAGGCAAACCCAGGTCCTGGTGGGTTCTGCTGCAGGGAAGCAGCTTGGGTGCTGATTCCTGCCCTTCTGGAGAAAGGTTTCCATGGCAGGAGGTGGTGAAGTGCCACTCATCCAGGGAGAGCTTCATAGGAGGTGGAATCTGCAGCTGAAAGCTCCTAAAATCAGAGTTTTTAGTGTAGGGGTTTGTGGAGAGGCTGCAAGTGGGAGGTAAAGCTGTGTCCAGGTCTGGGGTCCCCAGCAGCAGGAGGACACGGAGCTGAGGGATGACATCCAGAGGAGGTGCTGGGAGGGCTGGAGAGGGGAGAGAGAGAGAGGGAAAAAGGAGAAAGAAAGGGAGAAAGGGAAAGAGAAAAAAAGGGGAAAGAGAGAAAGAAAGGGAGAAAGACAAAAGAGAAAAAGAGAAAGAAAATAAAAGAGAGAAGGGAAAAGGAGGAGGAGAGGGAAGAGGAGGAGGAGAGGGAAGAGGAGGAGGAGAGGGAAGAGGAGAAGGAGAGGGAAGAGGAGAAGGAGAGGGAAAGAAGAGAAGGAGAGGGAAGAGGAGAAGGAGAGGGAAAGACAAAGAGAAGGAGAGGGAAAGACAAAGAGAAGGTTGTGGGGAGCCCTTGGAGCAGCTCCCAGTGTCTGAAGGGGCTCCAGGAAAGCTGGGGAGGGACTTTGGGCAAGGGCCTGGAGGGAGGTGACAAGGAGAGATGGTTTCAAAGTGGAAGAGGGGAGCTGGAGAGGAGCTGGGAGGGAGAAGTGAGGGTGGGGAGAGCCTGGGAGAGGTTTCCTGGAGAAGCTGTGGGTGGTGGGGATGTTGGAGTTGAGGTTGGATGGGGTTGGAGCCCCCTGGGCTGGGGAGGGGTCCCTGGGGGGTCCTGCAGGTCCCATCCCACCCAACTCATTCCCTGCAGTACACTGTGGCTGGGAAGCAGTGCTGAAGGAAAGAGAATAAAACCAGAAATGGGACCAAACCAGTGGAATTTGTAGGTTGGTGGCAGGGATAAGGAGCTTGTGGGCTGGAGAGGAGGTGAAATGAGTCAGTGCCAGGTTAACGAGGAGCTGCTGTTGTTTTCCATGGCGTGAGGGATCCAAGTCCTGAGGAACTGGGTCTGGTGTCCACATTGGGCTGATGTCAGGGGGTGAGGGTTGGGTCAGGGGGTGGCTGAGCAGCAGAAAGATCTCCTCATCCTTCAAGGAAATGACACTCAGACCTGGTTCCTTGCTTTCTTTTCTCTAAGAGCAACAAAACTCTTCCCATTGAAGCCCAGTGGGTCTTTCTTTGTTTCACCAGTAGTAGCATTAGATCCTGCCATCCATCCCTTTTTTAATGTTTAATATTAAAAGCAGCAATAAAGCCTAAAATCCCCTAAACTCCCTCCCAGGCAGAGGGAGGACCCAAGAAGCCCTCAGCAGCCCCAGCTGACCAACCCTGAGCTAATTCACACAGGTTTTGAGGTGGAAGTTCTTCCTTTGTCTCCTTGGGCACAGCTTTGTGCTGCCACTGCTGGGTGCTGGGAATTCTAATTGTTTAGTTTATAATAGATAAGTAGATAAGTAGATAAGTTGTAGATAAGTTGACCAAGTATGGGTTTGGTGATCAGGTAGTGAGGTGGATCAGGAACTGGTTGAAAGGAAGGAGTCAGAGAGTTGTAGTCAATGGGGCAGAATCTGGTTGGAGGTGTGTGACTAGTGGAGTCCCTCAGGGGTCGGTACTGGGACCGGTGTTGTTCAATATCTTCATCAACGACTTGGATGAGGGTATAGAATGTACCCTCAGCAAGTTTGCTGATGACACTAAGCTGGGAGGAGTGGCTGACACACCAGAAGGCTGTGCTGCCATTCAGAGAGACTTAGACAGGCTGGAGAGTTGGGCAGGGAGAAACATGATGAAATTCAACAAGGGGAAGTGTAGAGTTTTGCATTTGGGGAAGAACAACACGATGTCCCAGTATAGGTTGGGGCTGACCTGCTGGAGAGCAGTGTAGGTGAAAGAGACATAGGGTCCTGGTAGACAAGAGGATGACCATGAGCCAGCAATGTGCCCTTGTGGCCAAGAAGGCCAATGGCATCCTGGGGTGCATTAGAAAGGGTGTGGTTAGTAGGTCAAGAGAGGTTCTCCTCCCCTCTTCTGCATTGGTGAGGCCGCACCTGGAGTATTGTGTCCAGTTCTGGGCCCTCAGTTCAAGAAGGACAGGGAAGTGCTTGAAAGAGTCCAGCGCAGAGCTACTAAGATGATTAAGGGAGTGGAACATCTCCCTTATGAGGAAAGGCTGAGGGAGCTGGGTCTCTTTAGTTTGGAGAAAAGGAGACTGAGGGGTGACCTCATCAATGTTTTCAAATATGTAAGGGGTGAGTGTCAGGGAGATGGAGTTAGGCTATTCTCAGTGGTGACCAGTGATAGGACAAGGGGTAATGGGTGTAAATTGGAGCACAGGAGGTTCAAGTTGAATATCTGGAGGAATTTTTTTCCTGTAAGGGTGACAGAGCCCTGGAACAGGCTGCCCAGGGGGGTCGTGGAGTCTCCTTCACTGGAGACATTCAAAACACGCCTGGACACGTTCCTGCACGATGTACTCTAGGTGGCCCTGCTCTGGCAGGGGGGGTTGGACTAGATGATCTTTCGAGGTCCCTTCCAACCCCTAGGATTCTGTGATTCTGTGATTAAGGGAGTGGAACATCTCCCTTCTGAGGAAAGGCTGAGGGAGCTGGGTCTCTTTAGTTTGGAGAAAAGGAGACTGAGGGGTGACCTCATCAATGTGTTCAAATATGTAAGGGGTGAGTGTCAGGGAGATGGAGTTAGGCTTTTCTCAGTGATGACCAGTGATAGGACAAGGGGTAATGGGTGTAAATTGGAGCACAGGAGGTTCAAGTTGAATATCCGGAAAAATTTTTTTCCTGTAAGGGTGACAGAGCCCTGGAACAGGCTGCCCAGGGGGGTCGTGGAGTCTCCTTCACTGGAGACATTCAAAACCCGCCTGGACACGTTCCTGCACGATGTACTCTAGGTGGCCCTGCTCTGGCAGGGGGGGTTGGACTAGATGATCTTTCGAGGTCCCTTCCAACCCCTAGGATTCTATGATTCTATGATTCTAA